>UCOH01011116.1:0-168021 GCA_900474275.1 Synergus japonicus
AAATCTAATACTTTCTCTGATGAGAATGTAAAAAGTAAAATAAAAACAATGGAGGTTTACATTCTCCATTCAAACAAAATGGCCATACCTTAAGTTAACCTCTTTAACAATGTCACTACATGACTCCAAAATCTCATTTTCTTCAAGTGACCTGCTTTCCTCAGGTTTCTGTAAAATAGCAGCGACCTGCAAAACATATTTACAATTTATGAAACATTTGTTTACACTATACCAACCTAATCTAACCGGGAAATCTCTGGGGAGAGTATACACTAATCCCACTTTCAACGAAAACACGTAGGTAACATATGCAACTTAATACCTTCTTGACAGTGGCCACACGTTCATCTTTTACTTTAAAAGCTTTCAATGATGCTGACCGTCTTCTTGAGAATAACCTCTCCTTTATATCTTCCTCCATCTTTAATCAAAACCAGGTCCTCTCGACGTTGCTTCGAATTTGACTAGAATTAAGGACACAACCATGAACCTTTTATCATTCTCTTTTCGTAAATGACTGACAATCTATCACGCCACTAAAGTAACACTGGAGATTCAATTTTTCCGATTATTTAATGAAAATATCAGAAAAAATTTCCATCGTCGATTATCTGAGACAGCATCAAATACTCCGAAACATATACATATGCCGTTCATGCCTTCCCCCAAAACTGATCTTTACAGATTCAATACTGATGTGTCAATGTAATCATATCTTCCTTACATTTCTGTTTTGAATAAACAAAACATTACACAACTTTTTACTTTAAACACTGATGTGTCAACAGATGACGATTATAAAACATGTTGAGTGTCAAGTAAAAGGATTATTTTGATGTATAGACTTGTCAAAGATGGTGGGGACTAATTGTTTTTTTTTAATAGCGCCCCTATGACTTTATTTCAAACTACATATTTGGATGTGCATTTTTAGTGGTGCTGATAAAACAGGAAATATGATAAAACAGAAACAATTGCTAATTGCTAATAAACAAGTTTTTGATCATTAGGATCATTAGGCATTCATATTCCATAAAAATAAAAGTAAATGCCAATACATAGTGCTATAATATACCATTTATATATTATATATATGATAAAGTACTGCAGGTCGAGAAAATTTCAAAACAGCTGTGCGTTTAGTATTTTAAGGCATAAATTGTCTGTAAAAAATCCAATTATATTAATCTTTTGATTAAATAAGGAATAATTAATAATTACCTACATTTATCTGAATTCAAATTATTACGCGCTTTTGAAAGTGATGGTCAAAACCTAATGGCACCCGGAAATGCTTTTAATATTCATATTAATAATAATACAAAGAATAACTTGCTATGTATTTTATTAAAAAGGATTCAAATTCTAAAAAAAAATATTTATGCGCTCTTTATTTTATCTATTTATTGTTGATCAAAAAACAATATGTAAAAGTTTAAAGTACACAGAAAGTCAAATTAATGCATGCACGCCTGCGTAGAATTTCATGGCGGATTGTGGCGGATATTCCGACGATACAAAATTACTTAATTTGTCGATTTTTTTGTTATCTGTTATTCAAAGAAAAATAGAAAAAAATTGTTTAAACAAAGGATAAATATGATTAGAATTCAAGGTAAATGACTCGCACAGTTTAATGGTTAGTTATGCCGGGTTTAGAAGAAAGAGAAGAAAGTCTTTGGCTTGACACAAGTGCAAGGGACTACGGTGTGATGTCCGATGGTGTCGCCTCTGAACTGGTGAAAAAGTTTTTTTTCACGTCTCGAAAATCAGGAGAGAACGGTGAAAACGACCAATACGACGAAACATTGGAAGTTTATATTCCAGAGGTATAGAAATCGATTTTTTTTCTCTTATTCATTAAGAAGCGTAGATAAAAATCTTTATTTAAAGTGCTACCCGTGTTACGTAGTTGTATAGGTTAGTTTTTGTAGTATTTTTCTGGATTATAATATCAGTATATGTTATTAATCTCATTAACTACTTCTTGGTACATAATTTTCATTCACTTTTAAAGAAATTCTTTGTCTTTTTTACATATTACTTCATTTTAAAACATACGCACAATAAAATAAATTTACTTCCTAAGCAGCTTGATGTGAAACATGATAGGTTTCACTCACAAGGCATGCTTTTCATATTTAAGTAGATTTTTTGTGATTAATTTTTTCAATTTAATAGCAAAAGTTTCCCTTCTAACTATTATTTTTCGTGTTTGTTACAGCTTCTTCAAGCAAGTTACAACTTCTATACTTGGCCCTCAGCGCCCGTCTTGGCTTGGTTTCTTTGGGAAAATCGCAAAGACCTTGTAGGCAAAAGAATTTTAGAACTCGGTTCTGGTACCGCGTTACCTGGTATTGTAGCCAGTAAATGTGGAGCGTCAGTGACGCTCAGTGATGCTGCAAATCTTCCTAAGGGTTTACAACACATCCGCAGAAGCTGCGAATTGAACGGTGTTTTATCCCAAGTGAAGGTTGTTGGAATAACCTGGGGACTTTTCTTATCTAGCCTATTTTCCGTCGGGCCATTGGATCTCATTTTAGGCTCAGATTGTTTCTACGAACCCTCTGTTTTCGAAGATATTGTCGTAACTGTTGCATTCTTGTTGGAAAGAAATCCATCTGCAAAATTCCTGTGTACGTATCAAGAACGTAGTGCAGATTGGTCCATCGAGCACCTCTTGAGCAAGTGGGGTCTAACCTGTTCTCAGATTCCTTTAGCCGGACTAGCTGCCGACGCAGAAATAAACATTCAGGAATTGATGCAAGATCACACTATCCAATTGTTGGATATTCGAAAAGTCCCTTGAAACTGAAAATGACGAAGATATTTCTCAGAAATATCAATTGGGCGTTGACTGCCTCAGATCTAATCAAATATTTTGAAAAGTATGGACAAATTTCTAAATTAGTGAGAATCTATAATAAAAAAAACGGTATGCCAGAACCATTTGGATATTTAAGCTACTGTAAAGAAGAAAGCGTGAAACAAGTTTTATCTGCAAAACCAGAAATCTTCTACGACACAAAAATACATGTGTCAGAACGTGAAAAAAATTAGTTGTAGTTTTGTACAACACAATTTTTAATCGTAGATCATAATGGCCGAAGGAGACTCATTTAAATCAACGGATCTCGAGGAGACTTTTGACAGGGCAGCGCGTCACTTGCAAACTCTAGTACCGGACTTAGATTCTGGTCAACTTCTTGGATTTTATGGTCTTTATAAGCAAGCTACTTGCGGTCCATGCGATGTAGCTAGACCTAATTGGTATCAGATGCAAGCAAAACACAAGTGGGAATCCTGGAAATCTTTGGGTGAAATGAGTCGAGAAATAGCTATGGCAAGCTACATTCGCGCCGTTGGAAAACTCGATCCTACATGGGAGGAAGAATCTAAAGGTGAATCCCTAGCCTGGGTAGCAGTGAGTCGATTACCAAACACTGATGTTGAACTACGCGACATTGATAAAACCTTTTTAGACTGGGTGAAGGATGGAAATGTAGAGAAAATCTTGGAATTTCTGTCTCAGGATTCGACGATCATTTCGCAAGCTGATGAAGAAGGTATGTTACCTCTACACTGGGCAGCAGATAGGGGACATATACCTACCATAGAATGCCTAGTTGAAGCTGGTGCGGATGTAAACGCAAAAGATGGAGATGGTCAAACACCTTTGCACTATGTGGCATCCTGTGGTCACGCGGAAGCACTCAAATATTTGGTGTCTAAAGGGGCAAAGCATTTAGAAGACAACGACGGTATGAGACCAAAGGATGTCGCAGATAAACTCCTTTTGCCTATGTTTTGAATTATGACGCGTAATGTATACATCTGCGTTTCGATAGTTTAATAAAAATACTCTTTTTAAATGCATGCTGTTGCTGGTTCATTTTTCATAATCTTTATGTAGAATTAATGACAATTGCAGACTTTTAAATCTGAAACTTTGACAGGTTTAAAACCGAGAACATTTAAATATTCCCGATTGATTAAGGAATACCAAGTAAAAAAAATCGGTTTAAAACTGTTACAATTCTCAGGAAGAGTGGAAAATTAAATTTTAGGAAAAAACACGTCTAGTTTATTATAGCAATGTCGTAAAACATTTTATTTATTTACAAATACATGTTCTAATACTCCAATGTACTCACAGCCTAAGCTTTCCTTAGGTAAATGCATGCTCTAGCATCAATAATTATCGGTTATCGACACTACCTGTATTGTAGACGGTTATCCTTTATTTTAAATGTAAAAGTCAATTCAAAAAAGCGCTGGAGTTATGTCTTTTATAAGAAATGCAATTTTAATCAATTGTGCAAACCAATGATATTTTTAGGTTGCACGAAGAACTTTTACTGGGAGATAGATATCGCAGAAATATTCACTGTGCTCGCTTAATTTTTTGCATACTGGCACATTTTAAATCGCAGACAAAGTTATAAATGATTGATGATATATATTTGCGCATGTAGATCTTAATTCCCTCTGTAAATAAATTTAAAAATATGTATATATATATATATATATATATTGGAATGCTTTTGCAATTTAAAGGAAAGACTTGAAAAGATTTAATGAGTTTAAAGGGAAGCTACTTAATTTTTACACAACTAAATTTTTATTTTAGTTTATCCGATTTTCCGTGACATTCAATTATAAGTAGGGTACACACTCGCATTTAAAAAGTATTTTCAACTGATTGTCTTGTTAAGAGTTTCAAACTTTAAACGATTAATCTATATGAAGGCAATCGCATGGCAAATACATATTTCTTTTATTAAACACGACGACCGTTTCATCTTCACTTTACTCTTATCTAAGAAACATCATTAAATCGTGGCAAGAATTAGGAAAAATAATTTTTTTTAAACTGTCTTTATCAAAGAGCTAATTGGCAAGAAAATTCTTAACTTTTGCTACATATTTAAACAAAAAGAATTTTTCTCCGCGGAATGTTGTTTACGTCAGCAAAAGTGTAGGTACACTAATTTTTCTTTTAGAAAAGTGCTTATAGTATGAATCCCAAATTAAATAACAAATCACGGAAGTGGACATTTTAACTTTTGCTGAACGATTTTATTCATGGACTTTTTTTCTTTTTTTATATCTTTTAACTTAATGGTTTTTTTTTGGTTTTTTCATAACTATTAATTTGAATAATATACTCATAAAATTTTTAAACAAGGGAAAAATTGCTTAAAGCTGTAATAAATGACATTCAATCATAACAAAAGTTTTTAACTTCATAAAAGTATGAGCTGCCTCATCATAATATCAATTAATCTATAAAATAACATTTTTTTCGATGTAAGATCTTCAGTACTCATATTTTTGGAAAAATGATACAATTTAAGGATGCCTCTTTTAGAGAACATACTAGACTAAAATCAAAAATAAAAGTGTCCTTTACAAGAGACGCTGACTTAATACTAATATTTCGCGTTTTCTCTCAAAATATGACCCTCGTGATACAAATAGTACTTTAAATTAGGTTTCGAAACGTTTAAAAACAAGACTTTGTATAAGAGTATGAGAATTGTTCGTATAATCGCAGTATAAGTATATGTAATGTTTGAAAATCTATGTATATACATACGATTTCGCAGAAACCGAATTGACTTGCATTTTATAATGTAAAATTAAAATCTTAGAGAAAAGTCTGGCCGCTAACGATTCGCCTGTTTTATATGGTTATGCTTCGCAACTTATTTCCTAGTTATAGCAGATAACAGATTTTACAAAATTCGTATTCTATTCGTCTCTATAAGCCTTTCGATGAAATTTTACATTTTCATAAGCATATGCAACTTTGTGCGTTTCAATACATATTCAAAATACAAGTAAGAAATGACAATGTCTATTTTCACCTACTTGTAACGGGTATACAAAAATTGCTAGGCTAGAAAAATACTTGGCGTCGAAATATTGTTCTCGATTAAAACTGTGATCTCTGGTTTTTATTTATTTGTTTTAGGCGCGCAAATAGAAACCAAAGAAGGAAAATCACCGACTTAACACTAAAAAATATCTATCACTTTAGTGTTCTTGCAATTTCATCACAGAAAAATGTTTCTGTTAGTTACGACGGATTCTATTCATCTTTCACTTATAAAATATCTAATTCTTTAATTTTTCCTAATGAATTTCAAATAGAAAAATATGTGATATTTTTAGTTTCCGATGGTCGCACCCTCTGATTTTACTTTGATTGCAAACAATGTTGAAATGTTTTGAAGAAAATTTTCTGGAATATAATTTTCCATAACATAACATAAAACACAAGGTTTTCTCAAACTTAAAACCATTATAAATTGTATAAAATACTTTCACGTCGACTCGCTCTAAATACAAAATACTATAAAAAACTCATTTTCAAAAAAGTTCTAAAAACAACGGAAAAGCAAAAATAAAAGAAACATATGTCATCGTGACATCACAGTCAAATCGGTTGAAGTAAGAAGATAATTCCACGTTCTTTCAGCTTTACATTACTTGAAGTTCACTTCTCAACTAAGTTAACTCAATAATTTCGGATTGTTTATGTTTTACAAGAGACTCGGTTGGTATAAAAAGATGAATATTTAGAAATTTAATTACTACAAATGTATGAATTCTATAGGTTGGTACTTTCCTGATCGGACTTGGTTCGTGCAGTCGGAGGTGGAGGAGGTGGAGGTTGAGGTCTAGGTGGCCGCTGAAGAAACCTAGGCGAGGCTGGTGAAGGTTGTTGCGGTGACTTGGAAACAATAATTGTATCAGTCTGGGTTTGAACGTCGATTATGTTCCCCTCTGATCTCGTTCTAGTATGCGCCTTCATTGGTTCTGGGGCATCGGGTCGTGGCGGCTTTTCGGGTCGATCACCTGACAGAGACATGGACGAAGGTCGGCTACCGACACTAGGACTTCTCTGCAAGTTGGAACCAGTATTTCCAATACTCTCGCCTGTATGGAAAGCATTGCTGTTTCCACGCACTTGAATTATACTGACCTGTTGCTTATCCACCGAATACATGTGTGCTCTTTCCAGAGTTAGCAACTGCAGAATAAAATTTTCATGAGCTAGGTAACAGAAACTGTATCTCACTTTTAAGTTGAGAAAATGGTTGATAAAAAAAATATGTTCGCAGTACTATGAAATTCGTAGTGAATTTGGGGCGTTGATGTATTTTAAATGACAGTGAAAACATGCTGTAATCGAGATGTTCGAAGCGGCAATGTGGAAAATAATTCTTTACCTTTTTCGTATTCGCCATTCGATTGTTCTCAAGATAAGAAAGATCATATAGCCAGTGAATGGATCGCTGTGGAAGCGAATAATACGATTCCTCCGCGTGCTAGATTTTTCAAATTGAAAAATACTCCAAGAAAACGAACTATCAAGATTACTGCTGCTTCGTGTCTTATAATTTAGAGTTGAGAAATGGAAAGATTTAATAGGTAAAAAAGTTTTAAGAATCACTTTTGTATACAAATTAGGATATCACTGCACTCAAAACTAAAAGTCATACAATTTTTAGTAGCTTGATGATTATTATCTTATGGAGAATGTTAATAATTTAAGAGTATTAGAATAAAAAATATTATCTCAATCCTCAGCAGAATATTTTTATTTTGATAAGATTAAAAAATAAAATGGAAGAGACATTGCCTACCAAAGTCAAAATGAATAATATTTACATTATTTACTTAATAATATTAAACATATGCTTACTTTAATAAAACTATTTATTAAATTACAGCACACTTTTGGTTACACAGATGTGGCAAAGTATGCTGAGCAATATTCAACTTCATTTGATTCTTCTTGAATACATCAACGTAATTTATTTATACACATTATTATTCACAGTCATTTTGCAATCAATATTTTTTTTATTTTAGGTGAATTTTAATGAATTTAATAATCTCGCTCTTTCATTTTGTTATACCTCTCAAGTAAAAATTTGTTAGTTTTCTTATACTTTTTACGTCATTAGAATCAAGGTCACAATTAAATTACAAAAATAAAAATTATTACTAAGAAGATAAGTTAATGAGTAACTCAAATATACAAGTTTTGTAAATATAAAGCCATCAAGTTTAGTCAAGGATTTGTACACTCACCCCTGATTCGTTATCCAAATTTTCATTACTATGACGTGGTTGCGGTCTTACAAGACTCGATGGCCGTACTAAACCAGCTGGTCTTTCTGGAATCGCAGGTTTATTATGTTTTTCAGATGCAGTTGGATTTTCAGTTTTTTTTCTCAGTTCCACACCATCCTCTAATTTAGAAAAAATATTATTAAGTTCAAATTTTGCAGTTTAATGTATCTATTAAAAATATTAATTTCTTTAATTTGTCTTATTTGCATGTATTTCTAATGTAAAAATAAAATTTTAAACTCTCACCTATATTTTGTAATACTATATTTGTTATGCTTCTTGGTGCTGCTACTGGTATTGGTCGTCTCTCTTGTGTTATTGGGCAAGTCTTTTCAGTAAGAACGGGTTTCGATTTAGATGTATTACCTTCCAACTGTTCAGAATCCAAACTTAATTTATTACAAACGTCAGATTCCGTCTTCGTATTCAAGGCTTCAAACCCTATAGGAGTAACGACCTTTACTTCTTCCGAGCTTTTCTCATTCGGACAATTCATTTTCGGAAGCTTTTCTGGTTGCTCTTTACGAGATTCGACCTGGCGCTCGACAAGTTCTACTTGACTGGTATCTTGTTTCGTCGAAACATCACAGCTTTCAACTTTTACGTCGCGTTCCGAATTTTTCTCTACTTTTTCCATTGTCTTCTCAGGCTTATTATGGTGTGGATTTATCAATTCCGAATTTACCTCGTGTTTTTGTGCCTTGTAAGTTACTCTATTTAAAGTGGCCGTTGCGAGCGGTCTCGGAGGTTTATCTGGTGCTGGAGGAGGCTTATCGTCTGCTTTTCTCTCGTGCTTATCTGGAGTGCCACTTGGAGGTGTTGGTGCCGGCTTATTTTTTTTGCGAGTCGCTGGTTTCGGACTACCCTGAGGTGGACTTTCTCCCAACTCGCTGAGACTGCTATTTGACACACAGCGTCGCATACCGACAACTTGGTTCTCTGAATCGTTTATAATTCCTAAGTCTAAGTCGCGGTCAAAATCTATCTCTCCGGGAAAAAACCAATCGGCATATGTCACCAGCTGGTCTACTATAAGACTAGAATAATTTGCTGTACTCATCTCCATCCTGAAAAAATATCACCATTGTTTGTAAAAGGTGTTTATTTGAACACATTACGATATAGTTGAGGGGTTTGAACAAATGTCACTTACGCCATGCGATTCGAATCCTCTGAAGGACTCCAAATTAAATTTGGAGCTATAACAATGGCAATGTTGTGTGGAGTCATTTTATTAACATCCTGATTTTTGGTTAGCACCGCTAGAAATTTTATTAGGAACCTTAAATTTTCTAAGTTTGGTGGCGGTAACTTGTATAACACCTCCCAGAGAGCTCTTAGCCTTGCTTCACTTTGAAATATTTTTGCAGCTGCCATCCATTCGGGGTACAATCTGTAAAATATAATGAATATTCAACCATTCAAATTTTTTGGAATCTATTTTGTCACTTATAAGAAATGAAAATCTATAGTAAAAAATGTGACTTTTTCAGAAAGCATAATGATCTTTTATATTGTTATCAGGTTATACTTTTAAATATTAGCTACTGTACTTGATATTTAAAAATAATAAGTTAGTAATTTATCAAAATTGCCTACACAAATGAAAAAAATTTTCCACTGCACTGCTTTGCAAGATACAATATTGAAAGGGCTAATGTTTTTATCACTCTATTAAATTAGTTCTGCATAAAGCGTAAATAAGCTTGATTGGCTAGTTGAATAAACTACTAAATCACTATCAAGGACATTTCAATTGAATGTGTGCCTTGTCTCACAAGCCCGTTTGGATTTTTATTGTATAATATACATGTGATAATCTGGTAATCATAATGCAAAAATAGAATTTTTAAAAATATTTACTTCAAGTCTTGAAGGTATTTAATTTACTAAGATGAAATTATTTGAATATAATTTATTCTTTCTATTGGTAATAATATCTGCCTAATTTTATTATTAAACACTTAATATTAATAAGAAACATAAATAAATAAAGCTTCAGTGTAGAAAATACTCACTTATAAGTAAGTAATGGTACAGGCAATTCTCTTAGGTAAGATTTCAGTGCTCCAGCAATAACATGTGGATCCTTGTACTCAAGAGCAGTTGGCAAAGTGAGGCAACAAGCATCTAAACTCAGTTTAATACGTCGAAGTTTCGATGCACCGCCTGCTATCCTAAAAAGCCCTTCTTCTTCCATTCCCAGCCTCAAAAGAGCTGAGACGCAAAGCTGAATTGGCAATGCTATTTTCCTGTTTGTTACTCGTAAATGTTCTTCTAGAGAGAAACCATATACAGGTTTCATTTCGTTGTCATCTGGAATAAACGACACAAAAATAATTAGATATTTTTTATGTAATTATGGATATGATTTAAAATACACAGGCTAAGAGATACTTAAAATGGCTTACTTATATTTTTCTCTAATCCTGGAATAAGATCCTTCAGACAGTGTAACGCACTTTCGTGATATGCTCGTTGGAGTTTTACATATTGAATTATGAAATGGGCAAGATCAGTCTCTCTAGACATCAACTGAAACATCTCAGCTGCTAGTTGATCACGACATTGTTCAACTTTCGCCTCAGCTTCTTCCAATTCATCTTTTAAACTATCAGCTTTTGTTGCTCCAGTTCCTGTAGTTACATATTTCAGGTTTAAAGATTGATAGAAAATATAATATTAATCTCTTGAATTAAATTGTACTTTATGTACTCACCACCAGCATTATGTTTACTGGCTTGCTGATATCTCGTTTTGGCACTGTCCATATCCAAAATCAAGCGTTGGAGATTTCTTTTGTGTTTTAGAATATTGGGAATATCCGTTTCTAGAAAGCTTAAAAGAGGGGTGGCTACGTATTGTTCCACCTTCGATTCGTGTTCAAGGGTTTCGTTGGCTATATTTACTTGTACTCGACCACATTCTGACATAACATAACTCAGGAGGCTGTCCTCTCCTGCTGTTTCCAACATTGTTTGTCCCAATACCCATTCTGGACATTTTTTCTGAAATTATTAACAATTTTTTCAATGTTGAATATAATTTTAAAACAATAATTTAAAATACCAGATTAGTGTATCTCATTGAAAAAATGACACATACTAGACGTTTTTCTTTGTATACTGGGTCTTGTGCAACTGTCGGGTTTGGTAGACTTCCAAAACGTTTATTTAATCCATTAAGAGCTGCTCTAATTTGTTCCACATGTTTGTCTGCGGCTTGCAAATCATCTGTCAATACTTCTGTTTTTTCAGCTCTGAAAATTGACAATTCTTTCATAAAAAAAAATGAATTAAAAAATTACACAAATTTTTATTCCGAGTAGAATTTTTAATGTACTTTTAGTCAATTATCATAAAATTAATTAATTTCCTGAAACATTTTTATACATTTCCCAGAAATAAAATGTTCTTTACACTTTTATAATGAAAACTGTTGATAGAATGTGTCATATACATCCGTTAAATACTACTATCTTACTTTTTATCGTAATTTTTCTGATAATTTTTTAGATAGGATAGAGTGTTAATTTGGTTTGAATTGCGAATCTCATATTTACCTCTTTTAATTGTAATTAAGCGTTAAATTCTAGTTAAGATTTTAGCGTTATAATTTGCGTTTTATAAAAATTTCAATTAAAGTTTTCTTTTCTTAATCTTTTAAAAATTTTTAAAACTTAAAGAATACTTATTATACTTATTTTCGTATCGTGTAAAAACAAAAGATAGTAATATCATATTATTGGCTGAGAATGTGACCAAACATATTTTGTTTACTTCTTATTCTTATAAAAATTAATTGGATTATTGTTGAAATTTACAAGAAAATAACACTTATATATAATAATGAAAATCATCAAATTTACTAGTTTATAATTTATTTAGAAAGAAAATTATGTATGTGGATTAAATTAGTTTATTCTAATTGCATAAAACGAAGAAACTCATGCGTATTATATTGTTTCTTAATTCTTATGTACTAATGATAAGGTACGATGTATATATTTATTCATTTCTTTCTACTCTTATCATTTAGTTTATTTCCATTATCGAAGGGATCCATCATTTACATAATTCATATTTTAGAAATTAGATCAGCTTTTTTAAGTCAAAAAACTATTCATATTTCGTATATTATTTTATTGTTTTAAAAAAGGTCAAACTTTGAGGCTATTTTCTCAAATCTCATTAAAATTTTTAAATCCTCACAGTAGGTACTATATTGGTATTTAATTTTCAATGCAATTTCAGTTACTGAGAATTTTTGAAGTCTTCGGAAAATTTTAATTTCTAACATTATTCAAATGACATCGAACTAGAGTTATTGAACTTTGATTCTAGAAAATCTGGAGTCTAATCAATAAGTAATCTGGCATGCAGAAGCACATATCGCAGTATCGCTCATATCAAAGGTTAAAATCTAAGCTATTTTCCAAGAAAAATTTTACTTTGACGATTATAACACAATTTCGAGTGTTAATTTGAAAGAAACAGATTCGAGATTTCGCTTGGATAAAGAAAAATAAAAACGTGGCACTTTTAAGTCACGTTGAATTACGAAATATCTATAGAAACACATCATAACTCAAAAAGGACAATAAATAAATAATATGTAATCGAAAAGTGTTCAATATATAAATACATTGATATTGGAATTGCGATAAACGTTTCTAATTGACATCAAACTGTCAGAATAACACAGTACATGCATGTAAATATTTTCTAAATGGGTGTCACTTCTTAATTTATCACTTGCAAATCTCTATGAAGTGATGACGAATCGATATGGATTCAAATGAAGGAAAATAAAGCCTGCTTTATTATAATTGTTGAAACGCCCAGTTCGTTTGACAAACAAACCTAACCAAGTTAAACAAACGTAATAGTAAGCATAGTAAGTAAAATACATATCGACCTTGATAATTGCTCACAATTACCTGGAAAAAGTCTGATCGGCGAGCTGTTTTACTCTGAAAAACTGTTTCTTCATGGTTGCTGATTGTTTGACACTTGATCAAAATCTTGCGATACTTAAAACTGTTCAACGTTTACTTTCCGTTTTCCCGTTTACGAGGCACTGCGGGCTGAAATTGAAAAATCAGTCCGCTCTCATGATAGAATATCTTTCGCATTTCTAGAGTTCGTACTGAGTTTGTACAACAAAAGGCGATATATCCTTCATAATGCTTGCATGGTGATCTCACTACTACGTGAACATCATCATCATCACACCGTGAAGCCCGATAAGCTGAGCTATTTATATATCGACGAGATTTTGGCGTGCCGCGTTACGAGTTAGAATATCCTTGGAACATAGATGGAACAATGATCCTATTTGTTTTAAGAAAATGACTCACGAGAATCGAAGATGAAATGCTCGACAGAATATTCGCGGCGACATAGTGCACTATTGAATATAAAAACTTTTGGATGAATCAAGAATCAAGACAGCAAAGAGACTCTCGTGTGTATTTTAAAGCCCTTTCACCCCGCTCGCCGTCTCATCACCTAATTTTATTTTATCCATCATCCTTCAGACACTATATACTAGGAAAGCAATGAAAGCACCTTATAATGTTGCCAACCGTGGTCACCCGGCAACACCTGGCAACAACAACCAAGATCTGAATCTTGGTTGTTTTAATCCTTCTACATAACTATAAAAGTTATGTTTGTCCCCGGGGCCAATTTTTGGGCAATGGGGTAACTTTTACCTGCCTTTACAGACCTTTAAAGGTAAAAGACAGTTGGTTAAACAAGTTAAAATATCAGAATATCTAAACAACTTCCAACAATGAATCAGGGTTGAGAAGGGAAGCGGCGATGACAGTATCACTGTCAGTTTGTCACACAGTTACAGCTGTTTGCAGCTGTTACAGATGGTTACAGAGTTACAGAGTTACTGCTCGGGGGCCTCGGGGCTACACTTTTGTTAAAGGTCTGATTACACGCTCTTAGGAAAATGTCCTTCTTCTCACTCTGCCATGTGAATAGCACATAAGTTTATCTTATTCCACATTTTCCACCCATTTTACCCGGAAAATGTGCGAGAATGAGACAAACTTATGGGATAGTCACATGGTAGAGTGAGAAGAAGGACATTTTCCTAAAAGTGTGGCCTTTAAGCGTGGCGAGCTGCAGCCGTGCAGCGTGCTGGGCGTGCATATAGAGTATATATTTAGGTTGAATAATTGTATTGAAGTTTTGAAATTTCGTCATACAAAAAATTGAAAAATACGTGAGTGTTGGATAATTAGGGCTTAATTAGGTTTATTTAAAATTGAGCAGATGGCAGAATCAAAAAGTACTGATGAAGATATCGATCCGGTAGTTAAAGAGGTAAAAAAACAGTTTTGAAGTCATCAGCGTGGATACCTTTAGGTTATGTCTACTTTAGACAAATCTTCATAATATACTTAATCTAATAGGTGTAATTGTTAAATAATAGAATATTGAAAAGCATTAAAGAGTTCAATATTTACTAATATTTTCAATATTTTACTACTGCTTTGAAGAGAATTTTTCAAAGCATCTCTAACTCGTAGTTTCTCCATAAAGATATTTAATATTTAAATAATAGTTATTAACTATGTATAAACATTGACATTTTTATGTTGTAGATACCAGTTTTCTTTTCAAAAATACTTGCGGAAAAACTCTTTTTATTTAAGTATCCTTTACGTGCCGCTCCAGAAGGTTACGATAATGCAATCATTCAAAAATCTGCTATAAAGCCAGAAAATCAAGATGTGCAATTAGAAGTTGCATTAAACACCTACAGCATTAATTATGACCAATTTAAAGGTGAACAAATAGCAATCAATGCCAATGCACCTTCTCGACATGACAAGGAAGAAGAGGAGAGATATTTTCAAGGGTAACTTACTATTCCTAACTCACATGAAACGATAAAAATTAAACTATATTAACTTGACTAAACCTTTGAAATATATTCTAGGGACCTAATGGATAAAATGGTTCTTGAATCTTCTCGGTCAGTGCCACGAAATCGTAATAATTTGGCTGTTGGTGTTTATCAAGATGGAGAATTACACCTCACGCCTTTAAAAGGTGTTATAGATTTACGACCTGTATTCAAGTATGTGGATAAGCACGATAAACGTTCAAAAGAGGATAACAAAGATGGTATTTAAATTAGCCTTTAGTTAAATAATAAATCTTGAAATGATTTTCTAAGATTTGTTTTAGTATATTGTATGATTTTTTTAAACAGAAATTGAAGAAGAGGAAGAACCTGTAAAACAAGTGAGCGTTACTTTTGCAAGACAAAAACCCGATCATCTGAAAAAATTGCAAGAACAGTCCTTTAAAAGTGAAACAACGAAAAGTTCTGAGGAAGCCTGGATTAAAACGAAATACATCCCAGCTACAAGTTCTCAGTCCGAGGTAATTATTTTTTTATTGAAAGCATCAAAATCCAATTTCATCTAGTCTTAATGCACTGATTTATTTTTAATCTACTTTTTTCTATTTTTAAGTTAACAAGATTGGAAATGTTCTGTCCGTCAGTCGACGACGCTGTGAATAGTTTAAATATGTTAAAGGATGAGTTCTTAAAAGCATTATTACCTTCCATGGCACAAGAACCTACTGTAGTAGCACAGCTACCAGATAACATCAAATGCATAAATAACATTCGATCTCTGCCTCTTATCGATCAGATTCGATACCTCATGAAATACGGTAAGCAATGTTTTATTCTTAATCTATCTATGAATCCTGATTGACAGATAAATTTTAAAATGTTGAAAATATTATTCTCTTTTTTTTTTTTAATAGAATATAACTCTCATTTGTTTTTTTTTTAGCAAAAGTTATGCCTTTCGCGGAACTAAGAAATACCTTATCGTCGGAACATGATACTGGAGCGATTCTTAAGTACTTGCCGCAGGTGGCAGTTCTCGTCAAGGGGAATTGGATTGTTAACAGTGAATTACTTTATCCAAAGGACACAACATCACATCAACACGGCATTCCTGCTGAGCTAATGTGCAGAGCCAGGGATTTCATTGTAAGTTTCCATGTTGGAAATTGGTTTTAATTCCATCGTTTATTTTTTTTACTAAACTTTTATAATATTAAAACTATTGTTTATCCTCTATAGTTATTGAAATTCACCGAAAACCAATACATCCTCCGCAAGGTGGTTTCATCAGAAGTTAGATTACCAACGGAAGAACTCACTGAAATTTTATCTAACTTAGCGAAACATCAAGCTAAGAAAGGATGGCAGCTCATTCGGGCTCCTGATTTAGAATTTCCGAAAAGGTAATATTTTATTCAGAATACCCTATGATGAGGCTTCTAAATATTGACATTTTGCAAATTTGATTTTGAATGTAAATTTAATTTTGAATCCTTTCCATTTTTAGATTTCCAGAAATATCCCAACGGCAGGAGATCTTCTGGGAAGCAAAGCGAAAGCATTTACTAGAAACGATGGAAGCCCATGTACCTCAACGGCAGCGTAGAAAATCAAATAGAGATTCTGTAGGTTCCGAAAATGAAGAAAAATCGACAGGAAGAGGTAGAAAAGTCTTGAGGGATTCATCAATCTCGGATAACGATAGCGCACCAGAAACTGTTAAACATAAGAAAATAAGATCTAGAAAAGCCTCTGAGACTACGTGACCAAAACTGACAAAGAAATAAGGTACGGAAATTCAAATTTAGATAAATTTCAAATAAATAATTTCTCCACTTGAGCGTCGAAAGTGAAGAAAATTTTACAGAGAACTTTTTTGCATGTTCTTGAAGCCTGTTATATCTTTGAGAAGAAGATATATATACATATGTATTAATATTTTCAATGAATTCATGCTCAATGTTCAGTTAGATTTTTTATAAGAAATGTAGACAATTTAGGTTAGGATATTCTTTGTAATCTAAAGAGAAAATTTAGCTTTATTTCAATAAATTATTGTTAATGATATTATTATTGTTAATGCGACGAAGGAGTTTATTGTAAAAAAGAATCAAGACTAAGAAATTTTGTACATATTGTAATAAAATGTAGTTAGTCTAAAGAATCGAATCGTTTCATTTTAGCAACTTAAATATTGTTTATACATTATTTAAACCCTTTTTTTTAAATAGACATTAATGTTGTGTGTTGTATCACTCTGGCAACAGTGCCTGCCTGCGTGTTGGTTTCCCACCGGAAAAATGTTGTCATTGGTTAAAATCTGGAGCGCGATTCAAAATCTAATTTAATTAATTCGATTTTAAATCGCGCGCCAGCAGTGTTACCAATTCGTGCCCCTTACTCAACTGCGCATGCGTCGCACTCGGCATTTGACTTGTTATAATTCGCGCGCAGTTTAAAATGCTAAAAAATGTTTTTTTATTGTTTATTATAAATAATACATTTTAACTTATAAAAATGACCATTAGATCGAAATTCACGAATCATAAAAAAAAGAAAAATTTAGATGCCATTATTTATTATAGACGATAAAAATAATATATATAGCATTTTAAACTGCGTGCGAATTGTAACCAATCAAGGTCCGAGTGCGACGCATGCGCTGATGAGAAGGGCACGAATTGGGAACACTGTGCGCCAGATTGCAGCCAATGGTAGTGGGAATTCAACATGCACTGCGCGCGCAGTCAATTTTTGGAGCACTGCCTGGCAACACTGTAAATACTTCATCACTCTATGCGCGTCTTGATGAAAGATGGTCAAATATATGTAAGTTTTATTGGAACAGCTTTAACGTTTTTAGTTCCCAATTTATCTGGTTTTTTAAGAGGAACGGACATAATTATATCGTATGAACGCGAATTTAAAGGGAAGGTTCAACAACGACTTGAATATCACCTAGTTTTTTGGCTCAGAACATGAAAGTATCAAGGCGTGGGTAAGTTATTCTGATTCATTATTAAAGTAGTGCTTCATTTGCTTTCTCATAAATGGATTTGCTCCTAACTTTGCTTCTTTTTTTAAATTTTTGGTATTCTCTCAATTTTGTTATTATACGTTTCCTATAAACGGGCTTTTCATGCACGTTTTGATAGACGCTGCAAATTATAAAGATTGCATGGCCGAACACGAGTTCAGTGTATGTAAGACATTTTGTTTTTCCACTTTACTGATATATTGTGCATCAAATAACTGCCAACGGAAATTTTGATCAATGAAAATTTTCTCTAGTGGATTTTCTACTCTAAAAATTTTCGGGATGGAAAAAAGTTGGAAGTTCTTTTTTATAAAGTGATTTTGTGTTCATTTTGAAATAGTCTTTCAGATTCCTTTAAGTGATTATGAAAAGGGTGATTTTTGGAATATAGCGTGGCGTCTTTAGAACATGTTTGATTTTGTATACATATATTTTGTTTGCTAATAAGTTTTTTTTTATGCATTTAAGTGAACGACTAAAATATGGATTATTCTTCTACTAGTTGACGAATTTAGTTATCAGAATTAAATTATCATTTCAAGTAATCGCAAATTATTTTGTTTTCATTATTTTAAATATAATAAAAACGGCTGCAGTCGAATTTATTTAATAAAATTTGTTCGGCTATTGACATAAATAATAATTGTGTTCGTATTCCGATCTACTGTAACCGGATAAATTTTTATTTAATATTCATTCGTCTAGCCGGACATCTAGACACTTAGTAATAAAAAATGTTAATAACACACATTTTCTTTAACTATTACTGTGCATTTTTTATATCAAAATTTTGAATGCACGCTAATTTTGAAGGTTCATTAAAAATTAACCTTATCAGTGTATAAAAAATATTGATTTTCAAAAAAGAAATGAAAGATGCACCCTCATATTTTTTTATCCTACTAGAAATTGGTTCTCATCTTATTCCTACAATTTTCTAATTATATTAATTTTTAGATTAATAAAATTTCTCATAATTTTTTACAGCATAATTTTATAAGGAGAATGTCGGTCCATTACAAATTTAAATCCACATTGGATCACGATACAGTATCTTTCGATGGATTGCACATCTCCGTAGGTGACTTGAAAAAGGCTATTTTTCATCAGAAGCGAATTGGTAAAAATACCGATTTTGATCTTCAGATTACAAATGCGCAAACTAAAGAAGGCAAGTATTTAAAAATTTATTTAATCTAAGTCCCAACTTCAAAATTCAGTAAAATAAAAAACATCTTATATTTCTTGAATAAAAATTGTAAACTTAAGAATTCGAATTTCGAGGTCAGAAATTGTATTCAACGCCCTTGTCCACTATTTATTTTTCTTTCGTTCCTAAATGTAACACAATGAATTTATTTTGATTTATAGATTATACTGATGACAATACACTAATTGCAAAAAATACGAGTCTCATCGTAGCTCGAGTACCATTGTTGGTACAACCAAAACGCTCCTGGGATCGCAATGAGGCAGTTACATTTGGTAATGCAAAAGAAGAGGCAAGTGTGGGAAGAGCCGTTTCTGATCTAACGCAGCTCGATGTTCCCGAAGGTGATAAAATTCGTACTATGATGACGCAATCGTCACAAGAATACGATCCATCAAAGTAAATTTCAATTCTTTTCGGTTTTTATTTTTATCTAAAATTGCATTAATTCGTCATGTATTCTAATTGAAATTTTCTTTTCTTTAACAGTTACATGAAGATACGAGGAGCCAATCAAACTGGAGAAGTTCCCACAAATTACAGATGCTACCGATGCCACCAACCTGGACATTGGATTAAAAATTGCCCTCTTGGTGGATCTAGTCAAGAGCCAATAGAAATCAAGAAAAGCACCGGTATTCCTCGTAGCTTCATGGTACCTGTTGATGGTCCATCAGTTCCTGGCGCCATGATGACCCCCACAGGTCACTATGCTGTTCCTGCTATTGACCAGTAAGTTATTCAGACTTAACAATCTTTCCCCTATTCCCCTACTTTCAAGAAAATTCCTTCTTTTTCGTTTTTCAATTAAATACGGACTGAATCAATGACTTATAAGAAAGTTTAAGTACTTCGAGAGAAATAAAGTCTCTTTCTTAATTTCACAAATTTATTTCGCATTTACAGTCAAGCTTATAAAGAAGGGAAAAAGGAGAAACCCCCCTTTGCACAGGATCCGGAACCTGTAGTTGAGAAACCTGAAATACCGGATGATCTACTGTGCAACATTTGCAAGGACCTTATGACTGATGCTGTTATGATACCCTGTTGTGGAAACTCTTTTTGTGACGAATGTAAGTTCTTCAATTTTGACTTTCTGACATTAAAAAAATCTTATTTTACAATATAGCTTTAATTTTTTTCATTTATTTTTACTATCTCAGGTATTAGAACATTCCTCTTGGAATCGGAAGACCATGAGTGTCCTGATTGTAATGATAAGGATGTTTCGCCCGAGACTTTGATTCCCAATAGGTTTCTCCGCAATGCAGTTGCTAACTTCAAGAATGAGACTGGCTACGCTAAAAGGCCAATTGAAAAGCCTCCAAAAGTTAAGCCAGAAACTCAGGTGCACCAACCGAAGCTGGAAGTCCAAACTTTAGTGGAACAGGATGGAAATCCTGTTCAAAATGACGGGGCTGAGTCTTCATTACAAGAAACTGTTGATCAACCACCAGTTCATGTTGAGTCCCCAAAGCAGGTGTCAAAACCAGCTCTCTCGACAAGTAATTTCTCAAATAATGCATCTTTTTATTAATCTTCAGGCTAACCACTAATTTTAAAAACCGGGAATTAGCTGTAAATTTTTAATACTGGGAAGTAGTTTTTTAAAATAAAATTACTTATAATAATTTACATAGTAACTACATTTAAAATAATTAATACTATAAAAGTTTGAAGGTAAACCAGAAAAAATACAATTTGTGACGGAAAATACGAAATAGTCAGGAATTTTTCTCTGAAATTTGAGTGGCCAGCCTGATCATCTTTTCTAAAAGAGTATTCAGATTTTAATATTTGCATTTATATTTTTAGTGATTGCTGAATCCGTTTCTGAAGCAGAGTCGCAAAATGAAAAGCTAACAAAAGTACATACCGACGATGAATCGGAAGTTCCTCCTCCACCTGGAACAGAACCTCTGTTACCAATACCTTCAGCTCACGATTTGTCAGATCATGATAAAAAGGAAAGCGAAGACGATTATCCTAGAGAAAGGCATCATCGAGAACGTAGACGCAGTTATAGCAGAGACAATCATCGTGAGAGGTAAGTTTCTAAAACCATAACTTTATCAATTAACAACTAATCACTTGTTAATAAAACAAGTTTCTTAGATTGTTATAAAAATAAGGAATACGGTTTTAGTCAAGAAAGTTTCTGACTGAATCAAGACAGTGTACAATTTTTCCTAACATCTTAGATTAGTTCTTTGAGCGTTTTCAGAGTTTTACCAATTTTAATTTGGGAAATCTGAAAACGGTCTTCTACCTTAATTCCTGCTTCTGTAGAACTCCATTCCAAAACTTTTGAAATTCTAAATAAAAATTCTGTAATTTTGAGTCGCGAAAATGTAAAACTCGTTTGTGCTTAGAAGCGGGGATCAAGGTCGTAGGAGGGGAAATTTACGAAACGTAAATCGAAGACGATCTTTATCACCCAGGCAATCACACCACGGAGATTATCAAGGAGGTTCGGGATCTCATATGATGAATCCTCCACATTCCAAGGGATATTCTAATCATCCTGGAACTGATGGACACTATCAGCATCACATGCAATATGATTCCGGTATACGAAGGTCAACGGAAGAGCGACCTGGAACACCTACGGTAAGTTTAAATCGAAATCTGGAAGTGTGTCATACCGCATGAAAACAGTATTCTCGCTCCACGTATTGATTGGATTTGGTCTATATTTTGTGTTCACTTGATATTAAGAAAGAATATGTCTCTTTATTGAGATAAATATATGTATATATCTAATTATTGAAGATTAAGATATTCTAAGATTCTAGTGATAATATTCTAGTGATTTTAAATTGATTTTATTATTTGAAGGTGGACGAGCCTCATTTACATCCTCCTCCAGTGAATCAACCACCCTTGCTGCCTTATCCACCAGGTGATGAGAGAGTGCCGCCGCCGACTTATAGTCAACCACCACCTAATATGGTTCCTCATAATCCACCACTTTTGCCAGATCCTTACATGGGTCATCGAATGCCTATGTATCCTCCACATCAACAACCAGGACCTCAGTATCCACCACCTCCTCGTTACGAAAGACCTCCTTATCAGCAATATGGAGGAGCGAGACCTGCACAACCTCCGAGAAATTTCAACGGACCACCAAGGCCAAGAGGCATGCATAATCGTATGTATTTCAACCATTTTTTCAAAAATATGTAGTTATTAATTTATTATGTGCACTGCCACTCTGCTTATTAATTTATAAAGAAAGATTCATTTGTTTTTGATTCGTGTACGAAGTTTTTTTTAATACTATTATGTTTCCATCAGCTGGTTACAGAGGTATGCAGCCTCCGCCTCCGGGTTTAGGACGAAATATCCATAATGGAAGTCAAGGGTAAGTTTAATACGAGGTTGTTTCACAATTTTAGATAAAATAATTTTTCTGATCAATCGTTCAAGAAAAAAAAAATTAAAAAACTAGAGGGCGAAAAAAACACTTATTTTTAGAGCTCAGCTGACAAATGCTTAATTGAAACTCTCAATTTTCAGAGTTATTGACGATCCTTTAGAAGCATTTGAGCGAATGCTGAGGGAGAAAGATGAGAGAGATCGTAGGATGGGAAAGCATCGACGACGCTCCCGAAGTAGATCTAGATCTCGTAGTTACACTAGATCTAGATCAAGATCATTTGGTCGTAGGTCTCCTCTACCATCACGAATCAGTAGATCAAGAAGCCCGCCACTAAAAAGGCGAATTTCTAGATCGCCGCCTCCTCTTAGACGTAGTCGCACTCCTATTAAACGAAGATCACGAAGTGGAAGCTTCTCAATCAGCAGGTAATTTCACATATTAAATTAACTTATATTCATCGCCAAATTCGTTTGATCTTTTTTTTAAATCGAAAATTTTTCTTGTAAATATTTAGGAATTGGTTAATTAATTTTAAATTCTTATTTCCTCTTTACAGGTCTAGATCCTTTTCGCGTAGTCAGTCTCCCAGAGGATCGATTTCCCGTGATAGGGATAGAGATAGAGATCGTGAACGAGATGCACCTCCGAGGTACAGATCTCCAGTTAGATCACCGCCAAGGTGAGTTTTTAGAGAAATTTTTTCAATATTCTTTTGAAATCTTAAATTTCATGACAAGCTTTAAAATTCTTGAAAAAATTTTTTGAAATCCTTGACAACTTTAAATTTATTTTGTTTGGACTTTTGTAAAAAGAAGGTAGTTTTAAATTAAAGTCTTGCTCATTCTATTGCTATCTATCATTCCATCGTTATTTTCTATTTCAGATTTCATAGAGAGCGAGAACGTGAGCGAGATCGACCTAAATCACGAGAGCCATTTAACACTTACTATAACGATTCTCCCGCTCAGGAGTATCCATTCAGAGATCGTGATCGGGATCTGCCACCACGGGATAGATCCATATCACACAGATATCCCCCCAGAAATCAAGTGCAACACAATGTACCACCGATGATGCCTCCGTTAGGAGGTGGAGGCCATCCACCGATTTTGCCGATGGGACATCTACCACCGGACAGGAAAGACTATTATGATTCCTACAACAGGTATTTTCGCCCTAATAGTTATTTAATTCATGTACACGCTAAGCAGACAAGTTTATCGAAACACGTTATTCGCTGTCCTGGTTGATAAGCTGGTTAATTCGCCTTCCCATTGCGTCGATTATTAATATGCCAAGGTTATTAATTATTTAAAATGCATTGAAAGTGTGTGTGCACGTAGCAAGTGAGATTTAGTACCTGAGCGTTTTATTATTGAGTTGTGCCCAGACGTTATACATGGTTGTGATCTTGAAATGTAGAGAACTTGGAAGTCCTCAAATCTTAACACATTCACTGCCAAAAGTAACCCTGGAAACATTAATTATACCCAGATTTCAAAAGCAGTTCTCAGAAAGATTCAAACAACTCTTCAGTGAATGTGTTAAAAGAAAACGTCGATATACCATATTACACGACAATTTTTTCATACGTAATTTTTGCATCGATTTTAATATAAAACATAATCATAAGTTCTAGGATCTACTTTCAAAAATGCGATAAGGAATTAAATTCTTTTTTTTTTTTTTTTTTTTTTTTAATGTATATCCTACTTCGCATTTCTTATTGCGTAGAGAAATGTGATATGGTATATTTACTGATATACCGATACGAAAATGATTCAAAATTAGTTCATACTCATACTTAAAATTCCGAAACAAAACTGTACCTGATATTTGTGATACAAAGATACTAGTTTTAATATTACTTATTAGATCTCCTTTTAAAGAAACTTCGACTAATGTCCCTGTCGTTTGAACAAAAAATTATTCGTTATTTCGATTCAGTGGTCGGAAATTATTGCTTTTAAAGATTTTTGGTTTATGTTTATAAAACATTGAGCTATTAATAGGAGAACAATTTGAGAAAAATTGGACAAATTTTTATATAAAAATTCATATTCCATTTTGAATATTTTTACTTTTTTTCGACCAATGATATTTTATAGTTTTATAAAAAAAAAAAAAAACGGAAATTAAGGATGCGAAATTGTTTTATGATATTATTCTATTTTGTTACTCGTCCATACATATTAGTTCAAATATTGCAATTTTTATTTTTATTTATAATTCTCTAACAATATTTTACATTTTACACTCAAATTGTTCTTTTACTGTATAGCTTCATTTGTAAAAGTGTTACATTGTACTCGATTTGTGTATCAGATGAGCTAACAAAAATTAATTTATGTAAGGTCTAGTCAATTTACATACATATTCAACAATGAATAATTAGTAAGACACTCAATATTTGCGTGTTATAGCAATCGATTTAAGAAACTTCGATTATATTTCGATCCAGTTTTATGGATTCAGTGATGCTGTTCTTTTTTACAGTAACTCAATCATTTATTGATTCAAAAATGTAGGTAATTTATTTACTATTGCAAATAGCAGTTCAAGGTTGGTATCTTTACAAATCTATTTTTAAGAAATTTTTCAATGGTATTAACTGTGAAATGAATCAGGTATATTTTTTTTTATTTCTAGTTCAAATTTTGAAATTTGAAAGAATATTTTTTCAGATTGAATGTTATGAAGAAAGTCGTAAAAAGCAAATGGTAAATCGCATTTGCAAAGACTTCTGTTGAGTTTTTCTGACAGCTCTGAAATTCTCATATCCCTTAAATAAATCTAATGTTGGGGACTTTCTCTTTTGGTAGTCTTCCTTTTAGGGTTTGTTTCTTTTTTTTATTCCAAGCGAGCTGCCTCCTTAATGAAAAACAACAAAATGTGACTTTTTCATGCCAATATAAGAAAACAAAATTTCTAATATTAATTCACTTAGGAGTTATATCCTTCATTTTAGATAATGTTGCGAAACATATCTATCCTAAAATAATATCTCGTATCGATTGATACGAGATATAATGACAGTACAAATTACTGGTTTATATTCGGCGGTTTCAAATTAATTATAAAAGTGTTTCGCTCATCAGATTCTGCTGATTTTCCTCATATGTTCTTCGAGGCAAATTGTCTTGAGACAATCATCACACCTCCAATCTCATTCATAACGCACTTTTTCTGCCCATATCTTGGCCTGAATCTCAGAAATCGCTTGATGTAAATCTAATTTGAAAAGATTTTCAGTTCTAATTATATCCATAAACGCGAAAAAATAATTTTATTCTTTTATGAAGAAATCCTATCTCATGAAATATCCTAACTTTACTAGTTCGATTCAAACTAGTTCTGAAAATTCTCTTCAAATTTAGCCAATTAAATTTGAATTATAAATAAACCTTCACTTGAACATATCTTCAGTCAAAATTATATCGATCAGAAAAGTAAAATATCTTTCAATAAGAATAACATTTCAACGGATGGTTTATCTTCCTAACTTTAGTTTGGTACAAATTAGTTCCCTAAATTCTTTTCGAATGTTAGCGAATTTAATTCCAAATTACAATAAACTTCACTCAATAATATCTTCAGTTTGAATTATATCGATGAAACAGAGAAAAACTTTGAATATCTTCGAATCTTTAGAAACGAGAATTTCATTTTTAATAGCTTTTTTTGTTGTTATATCAGTCCACGAAGAAATTAAGAACGTAGAATATCGTTTTAAATCAGTGAACCGCAAAACATGCCTTCAATTATTTCGTTTAAGTATGATGTTTTAATAGGTTTTATTGATCGCATTCATAATGTGAAGACGTATCTTAAGATGTCCCTTTGAATTATGCTGACATTATTCCTACATCCTTATGGACCTTAACTAGAACAATAACTATTCTCAATGTAATGAGGGAACAATTTTTCTTTGTTTCCTCGATATAATACTGGCTGATGATTAGACAGCATTTTCATTAGGGTTTTAAAGTGGAAATTTTCAGGAATTGAAGGAAGTGCACTTGCAATTTTAGCCTCAATTACTGCAAATGCCAGTTCATTTGTTTGAATTATAAATAAGAGTAAAAACAAATTTTCCTATCAGATTGCAGTTGTAATAAACCAATCTTTCCTATGAGTTGAATGTATTCTCGTCAAATAAAGATATCATTAAACTCTTGAAAGTACTATATAATCCTGTGAGTTGGTCCTGGTTTGATCAACTTCCGTTGTATTAGCTTTAAGTTTGGTGTTTTTAAAACTCTTAACTATTCAGAAACTCGCCAAGCTTAACTTCCCCTGCCATAAAGGCTATTCACTTATTTCACTTTATGTTCTCTCATTGCATTGGGAAAATTCAAATTTTTATTACTAGTCATTATTATTGTAGCAACTAAGAAGTAATATGAGTAGAAGGATGTAAAAGATTGTTCAGCAGTTCGTTGAATCTTTATTAATTATTCAAGCTTTCGTCAGACCACTTCTAGCTTCATCAGGAGTACATTGAAGTTATTTTAATAAAAATTTGTTCTGTTACTCAGGAAAAAATTTTCAATCCAGGTTACCTGATTCACAAAAAGCTTCTTTTTAAAATATCCTCAGTTTATTACATTATATCCATGAAACCTAGAAAAAATTTTGTTATCCTGTTAAACAGGAAATAATTTCGAATACAAGTTATCTGTAGATAACTGCTAGATGAAATTCAAACAATGGACCATTCTAAAATAATTGCTTATATTTATGGTAAATGCATCTCCTTTTTATCTCTAAGTGTTTTATGATTAGAAAAATCAAAACTTAAAAATATAACTGCAAAATATCTTGAGTCCGAATTATATCCATATGTACAGAACATAAATAAGTTGTAAATGCAAGGAATTTATTCTTGATTTGATTTCTAGTAAACCTAATTAAAAAGGAGGTACTTAATAAATCGATTTTAAATGAATCTTAATACTTAATATGAAACTTCTTCATGCTTGTAGCTTTAATTGATTATTCTAAAATAAAACCTTCAATTTCAGAAGCAATCCTTAACTTATTCTTGATTCGATTTCTACTAAAACTAACTAAAAAGCGGGTATTTCACCATAGTCTGGAAGATTAGTACGCAATGTACCGCGTAGATTACCGATATGACTTTAATCAATTCAATCGTCAATGTCCATCGGTATAAATCACTGATTTTTCACTCGAACATTTGCATTCACGATAATATTCATGATTTCATTTCCAGTAAACTAAATTTGAAAATGATTTTTCATCTGTGTAACCACTAAACTTAACTCGTTCCTTCCTAATTATATCCATTAAACAAAAGAAAAAATTTATATTTTATGTAATTATCGGCTCTCCACCGAATTGGAATTCTATATGATTGTAATCAATCATATAGATCATAATCAATCAGATCAATTAGATTGGTTCATCTTTGACATTAGTTTGCATGGGCGTTTTTTTTATTCATTCATTCGTGATTTTATTTCTAGCAAAATCAACATTTCATTACTGAGGTATTACTGATATTTTCACTATTTTGCCACAACTATTACTAAATTATTACATTTTCTAATTCATTAGAGAAAAATAATTGTAATAATTATTAATCCAAATATTCAATATTAATGTAGACTGACATGTCCCTCATGGTTCGTGAAGAATCATTAATTCCTGATCTCCACTAATTATAAAAAATTATGAGGTCACTCCTAATAATTGCATTTCTTCGGATCTATTTATTAGAGGTCTTTGGCGTTTTTGTTTATACATATAATATCGATGGCTCCTAAATGAAAACACGGAAGTTCTGATGCCAGAAACTAATTAAAATTTCATGATCATAAAAGTCATTGATATAAAAAACTAAACGCAACAGATAGCCACTAAAAATAATATCAAAAAATATACCAAAGGATTCAGAATTTACATGAATTCCAGTATTATGATTATTAATATTTTAACATTGAACGTACATTTCAGAGATAAATTCTGATTTAAAATTTGACGTTCATTTCAGAGTTAATACTATCATACAATTAATTGTAGGAGATTTTGTATGTAAATTTCATCGATTAATGAATTTGCGATTTCAACAACTTTTTAAATTAATATCTTTTATTTATCTGCATCTATTTTTGTTTTACGTTGTTATTTCGTTTATAAGTTTAAGCAGGCGAAAAATACCAGCGATAACAAATTTGTTAGAAAACTTTTATGCAGAAGCAGATATTACACAAGGGAAGAAAGCTCTTGTATGAACTAATCTTTCTGTAAAGTCCTTAATAAAAAATATATATACTGCTGATGAACTAAATTTACTGGTTTTATTTAAGGGGCAGTCCATAAATTCCGCAACAGATTTTTGGGAAAGTAGCGGCTTAATTTTAGAAAATAGTGAAAAACTACAAAGAAAGTCGGAAAACACTGATATGCTACGTAATTTATTGACGGTCCCTTATTGTTAATGCTTTCTTCTTTTGTATCATAATGCACTCTATGTTATGTATAAAATATTTGAAAATACGTCTTTTTGTAATAAGGATAAAAAGATATTTTCATTTTCCAAAAGCAGATTATTATTTATCCCTTTCATTTTCCAATAAATGAATTCTTACCAAAAAGTATTAAGTTATATTTTATTGTGAATTAATGGAAATGTTTAAGAAATTATCAAGTTTGGCTTGACCCTTCGAACCTAGGATATATTGAGAAGATAAACTTGTGTAATGAGTGTTTAATTATGGAATTTTTTTAGCCTTCCTGAATATTTATGAAAGAATGGGCTTCGTTTTCCGCATATTTATTTAAATATAAGCTTCATAGATTAAGATATAAGGTTTTTAGGTAACGATTCATTGCGCTGGTTTCTTTTCATAAGCGAAACTTAACCAATTTAGATACAAAAGGTACGATTTTAATGATGTCATTGGACATGCTTCGTGTTTGCTTTGTGTGGAAGGAATGTTTTTGTTATAGAATAATATTCCATATTAAGTTTAAATATAGATAGATATTTATGTATGTAAATGTTTTAGTGTTGTGAATATAATATTGTAATGGAAGCTCAGCTGTTCAATGCTGTGTGAATTATAGAAATACGAATCTCGTTTTTAAAAAATGAGACTTTTTATGTAGACTTTAAATATAAAATGCAACTATTTAAGGAATTCGAATTCTGATATATATCTTGAATTATCTTGTAAATATTTGTGTAATCGTTGTAATAAAGAATGAAATATTCGTAAAGTTCTGCAAGAGAACGAAGAAGAACCAAAAATGAGGACCATCCGGGATTTGAGAATGCTGAATCCAACCGATTGAAACGATGATCATCGTGGTTTCTGATTCAGGTGAATTCAGGGCCAAACCAACATTTGTAACGCTAGTTGGAAAGATTCACAATGCTCTCCAATTTTCAAGTTTCAAAAATCTTTAAACTATCCTTCTCGAATGATTATCGTAAATCTTTCTAGATTTTTAAACTGAATTCAAATTGTGGTCGCATACGTTCTTTATGAATGTTGGTTTAATCTTCTTTTATATCTAATAATTATGTTTACAGTGCACGCGTTGCCAGCCACAATAATTCAATGTTGTTCGTAATAATTTCGTCATTTTATCTTAGCTATTTTCAACGAAATTTTATTAGAGAAAATCATTTCAATGTAACCGCCACTAAACTTCAAGATCCGCCGCAAAATTTGAGAATTGTCCGAAAAGGATTTAAAAAATTATTTTTCCTTTAAAGTGAATGCATTTGCCAAATCTGATCATCTAATTGTTGAATTTTGAAGGAAAATATCTCGTGAATATATTTTGAGAACTTTTTCCTCACACCTGAACCACAGAGTCGTTGATTGTGAGTATATTATTTAAGGCAAAAGCGTTTGTTTCAGGAAACTCTATTGAAAAAATTCTCAGGTTTCTGAATCTCAAATTTGCAGAGGATTGGGTTTTCGTAATAAATATTAAAGTCATGGTAGGATTTTATATAAATAATGTTAGGTTTTTACAAGAAGTATTTTAATTAATTTTAGTTAACAGTCCATCGTTCTCTTGAAGTTCGTGGAATCTGATTCTGCTTTGGTACCTAGTGATCAATTTTGATGATTTTTTGTTAATAGGTATCCACCTGGAGCACCACCTCCGAGATACAATAGTCCTCATAGAGAACCACCTCACAAAAGATTCGATGATGTCGCACCGCCTGGAACAGAAGGATATTACGATTTGCCTCCTCCAGGTGTAGACCATCCAGAAAGACCTGCAGAAAGATCTCATGTGTCAAGAGAACCAGCTTCTAAAAATCAAGAACTCGAAGAACGCGAGAGAGTTCCTCCAAGGGAAGAAAGGTAATTTATATTTTTCGAAACAAATTTTATTGTCTTTGTCATTCATTATTTTTCGAGGCGTTGATCACTTTTGAAATCTGTTGCCCACTCGCTGATGAAATCTTTTGGTACCTTTAAAATTAAACGAAATCACTCAAAATTCATTTCCAAAAATCTGTTATCTTAAAATTTCACGAGTTCTTTTAAAAAAATCTGTTAGTATACCTTAGAAGTGTTGAATCCTGAAAATACCTTAAAGACACTCAAACTTGGAGTGAACAACCCCTCGTTATTTCTAGAAGCTTGTATATGTTTCTGTGTGATCACTTTAATGTTAATGTGAATTTCGCACTCTAGGGCACGAGATCGCGAGGAAAGAATTCGTGAGGATAGAGTTCGTGAAGAAAGAGGTCGTGAAAGAGACGACAGACGTGGAGAAAGAGATGATCGGGAAAGGCCACCGCCTCTAATGAAGGAGCGTGATGAGAGGATTAGGGAAAAAGATGATAGAGATAGGAGAGACAAAGATCGGGATGAGAAGTATTCTCGACGAGATGATGACAGGCAATTTGAAAAGAGAGACTTTGAAAAGGATCGGTAAGTTTTTCTGTGTGATTTAGTCATATCGATTTTAAATTAGTACTAAATTAGTTTTTAAAAGTTCTTGCAGAGAGTCTACTTATTTTACTCTGGAAATAACCAGGAATGAAAATAAATATTTTGAAAATTAAATGTATTTTATTTGTACTTTTATTAAAAGTGGATTAAAAATTTGTAACAGAAAAAAAACTGTAAAGTAACCGGTAAAATTTAGGTATCGAAAATTTGTAGCCACCTTAACAATTTTTAACTACTTTTATTCAAGATGATTAAAAGTATTTTAAAATATCCTTTATGCTTACATTTTCTTTCCTCGTTTCAGTTACAGAGAAGAAAGAGATCGACACAGAATGGAGGAGAAAGGACGCCCTCGAGACAGAGACAGAGACAGACATGGAGAAAGAAGAGATAGAGATTATGATGGAGATAAAGATCGCGATCGCCACGATCGTTATGAAAAACCTTCCAGTGATAGAAAGAGAAGCAAGCGAAGTTCAAGTCCATACGTGTCGAAATCCAGAGGTGAAGTAAAAGAAACATCACCTGAACGTTCAAGAAAGAAGGAAAAGGATCACGATGATAAGCCAGAGGAGAAGAAAAAAGAGAAGAAGATTAAAGATAAAAAGAAGAAGAAAGACAGTGAGGAAAAGGAGAAGAAAAAGAAAAAGAAGAAGGAAAAGAAGCTGATTCAGAAAGAGGCCCTGAAAGAAGAGCAAACAAAGATTACAGAAACTGAACCTAAAAATTTCGAAAAGGTCGATGAAGCATCTGCTCTTCTCAAGGTCGAGAACATTAAAACCGAAGAACCTCAGGAATCTACAGAAATTCCTATCGCCCCAGTCGAAGAGTTCGAAGAAAAATCTCTAGCCATAAATCCTGAACCTCCCGAAATTAACGAAGCGACTCCACCAAAGGTAGACGAATCCGAACCTGGTTCGAATCCTCCTAATCCTAATTTCAAACCTATTCCAGAGTTGAAAGCAGAGGTGACAACAGAAACAAAAGCGGAAGTCAAGCCAGTGGAAAGTCTCTATGGTGGATTGGAGGACACAGAAATAAACACCGTGATTACTGAAAAATACGCAATCCTATCTGAAGGTGAAATCGAAGAGACAGAACAACTGGTGGAAGTAAAATCTCCAAAGAAAGATGAGTTTTTAGCCCCAGTACCTGAACTTTCCAAATGGGAAAGAGACGAGACGGCGGAAAGACCAGAAGGTGCTCTTGATCCCGAAGATGTGGAAGAATCTGACGAGTCCAAGGCTAAAGTGACTTCAGAAGTTCTGAAGAGGGCTGAAAACGTGATATTTCAGAAGGCTATAAACGCCTTAAGGCCGATCGAAATAAAGAAGATCAGCGAGAGTAGAAAGATTTTGTATCAAAATCCAGAGCCTAAAGTTGAATCTGAACCACCACGAGAGCAGAGAAAGAGTGTGAATGTGACGATAAATGTAGGAAAGAATGAGAGAAATGTGGAGATTAGCGAGCCAGCAAAGAAGGCGAAACTGGATCGGTCGAAATTCAAACCAGTTCCTGAATCTCACTCACCGACGAGGCTCTCGGCGAAAGAAAGACTTGGGGACAAAGTTGAAGATGAAAAGGAAAGAAAACCAAGCCCGAAAGTGAAAAATGAAGGTCGAACACGAAGTAGATCTCCCAGAATCGTCAGGGAGAGGAGAGTCTCTCCTGCGGTCGAAAAACGCTTGGAACCTCTTCCAGTGAATACTGACCGCAAGGTGTTTTTAGAAGAGAGGAAGAAAGAGAAGGACCGAGTAAAAGACTCCAGGAATCGTCAGGAAATGAAAGTTGAAAGAGAACCTAGAGTGGATCTAAGGCCAGACTTGAGAGCAGATTTGAGAGCTGCTAAAATTGAAAGAGAAAGAGAGCGCGACAGGACACCACCTTTAGCACTTCAGGCCTTTAGGAAAGTTGATTTGCCGAAGACAAGTCGAAAGGAGGAGGAAGATGAAAAGGAGAAGGAGAAGAAGAAAGAGATGAAACGTGTAGAGAAAAAGAGGAAGAAGGAACATCGAAGCAGAAGCAAGTCCAAGGATCGAAAAAAGAAAAAGGAGAAGAAACACAAGAAGGATAAGGAAAAGCACTCGGAGAAGAAACATAAACATAAGGAAAAAATTACTTTGGAAAAAGTAGGTAATAATGAAAAGATAGGAATGGAAAATTTGGAAGCAACTGCAGCAGATGCTGTAAAGAAGCAGAGAAAAAATCCTAGACTTATTTCTGATCGTAAACGCAGTATGTTGGATGAAGCGAGTTTCGAACCGGATTATTCTGCTTCTGATTCGGAATCAGAAGGCGATCAGAAAATTCCTAACAAGAAAGCAAAATTGGATGATAGTCATGTGGAGAAGGAAGTTGAAATGAAATTGAAAAAGAGGCCAAAGTCTCCTAGTTCGGAAGATGAATCTAGTAGTACGGAGACAACTTCCTCGGAGTCTGAGAGTTCCGATGAGTCTCACAAGAAAAGGAAAAAGAAGCACAAGAAGCACAAGAAAAGGAAATTGGCTCGAAAGGAAACTAGTTCAGATACTGATAGCTATTCAGATTCCTCAGATTCAAGTTCGGAAGAAGAGAGACATAGAAAGAAATCGAAAAAGTCGAAGAAGAGCAAAAAACAAAAGAAGAAGAAGTCTAAACACAAATGACGATATTAAAAATAATCAGACTACAAGCAGCAGCTGTTTTGATGCTTCTGATCGCAGTAAAATTCAACTTTTCATTCTATTGAACTCAGAAAAGTGATTTCAACTCAAAGTCACAGGGGTAAATTTTTACTCTATTGTATTACATGTTATTTAGAATGAATGTGCGCTTTGTATAAAATATAAATAAGTTACATTTAGTTGACCGGGAAAAATCAGGGAATGAAAGGGAATTCGGAATCGTATGTCAAATCGCCATCCTGATGGGTCGAATCTGCTCTTCAAACTAAAAGTTTGTAATTTATATTGAGCAGGTTTTCTTATCAGATTAATAGTTCAGAGTTTTAACGAGTCCACCAACGTTCAAATTATTTATTATTTACGTCCCGAGGTCTCTAGGAATCTTTATGAAAAATAAAAATATATGTTTTATCAATTTATGCATAATTAGAAGTGATTACTTTTAAAATTCAATAGAACTGCGTTAGATTACAAGGTGAAGTGATAATATATCTAAAAACCATGCGCAGTGATGTGAACAAAATGCAAATAGGACATTAACGTTCTAATATTGTACTTTCGTAATTTAATGTCAATATTACATATGTATAGATATATGCAGTCATATAATAAAATAACAAAAGTTCTTCTTAATTAACGTATTATTCATTTTTCTATACCTTTAGAGAATATATTTCAGTTCTTTATTCTACAGTTGTGGGCACTTTATTGTAATAAAGTCAATTAGAAAATAACACCCTTTAAAAATAAATTATATATTATTCATCTAGTCTTAACAAAGTTGTACTTATTCTCAATTTGAAATGAAAGACAAGAACAAAATTTATCTGTAAGGATGTTGGATTCAAGTTCTAACGTCAAAATTCAATTTCTTCATTTTAGTCTACAAATATTATAATTGTATATTGTATATTCTTTCGATGTATAAGCACATTTCTATTTTAAAACACTAATATCTATAAAGCGAAAAGATATCTAATTTTATTAATTGTCATGTAAAATAGTAAAATTAATTGTGAGGTTAGAGTTTGGATCCAACTGTCTTAAACTGAATAAGGAATAAAATTATAATTATTAATACAAAAATACCAGGTAAACTATTAGAGATCTTCAATAATTAGTTCATGTGCAAATTAATTATTTAACAGGGTTTCATTGAGGCCGCTTTGAGTTCTTTGAAAGTTTCGATGAGACAAAACAAGAGAGGCAGACTTTGACTCTTCTCAGTTTCTTTCACCCCTAAGTCTTGAGCCAAAAAGGATCGATCCACAGGTTGCTTTCCGAGTTCACATTCTGAAAATTAAGTTTTATAAATAAAATAAAATTATTTGCTTTTGGCATTAGGGATTGGATTCAATTTCTAATATATTACTTAACAAATATTTATAATCCTGTGAATGTATAGAAGGAAAATATACTTCTATTTTTTATTTTTTTATGAAGAAATGAATTTTGAGGTAAATAGTTGGATCCAATACCCTTAAATATAAATTTTTGCAAGTAAATATAATTTACCAGCTACGAAAACATTGGAGGTGTATTTGTAGCCAATCCAGTCAAAATATTCTCGAATGAGTTCGTTTAGAAGTAACACATCATGCGGAGATTTTGGTTGTTTTGCTTTGCTCGATTTGTCCGATACATCGAGAAGCTTCATTACTTCGGATCTCATCTCTGCCTTAATTCTACCAAGTTGGCCATCTGCTTTCAACGATTCTCTTACAGCTGGAAAAAGTATGAAAAATCAAATATTCTGTCCCAAAAAAATTTTTCGTTTAAATTTAAAATTTGATTATCTGAAAGAATTATAACCAATATTTAAGTTCATTTGAATTAATAATCAGGATGGCCACTTAAATTTCTGGGAAAAATTCCAGACTATTTTCGAATTTCCCTGGCAAAAAATGCATTTTTCCTAGTCGACTTTAAACTCTTCATATGAATTATTCAATATTGCGTTACTGTATAAATTATGACAAGGATTAAAGATTTTAAAGCTATACAATGCAAATTAAACTAAAAGTAATTAAAACTCAGTAAAAAAAAATTTTAAGTTTTTTGATGTTCTTATTCAGTATTCTCTACAAAAAGAGACTTTAAGCCGATTCCTTTTGAGAAACTTACTTTCCGTTTCAGATTTTATTGTTTCCACTGAAATGTAATCTTGAGGAATAAGTCGTTCATTAATTGGATCATCAAAATCTTCCAAAGAATCCGCTGTACCCGCGCAGCTATTATTTTCTCTCCATAAATTTGTATAAATCATACGAGAAATAGTAATCTCAGGGTTTTGTTTGCAAAAAACTTCATGCATTTTCGTGATTTCCATTTCAGAAGAGTGAGGATTTTTAACTGATTTAATATGATCTCGAATTTTCTGTATTGTTTCTTCACTAAGTTTATGAGGTCTGTGGTGCTTTCCTCGCTTATCGGAAAAGTCGATTACAGCGTCGTTGTTCTTCATTTTATTTTGAAGAACACGTATCCTCTTGGGAGTCACTCCCAAAACGTAGCAAAGCATTTTTTGGCAAACGTTCACTATTTTTGGACCAAGTTGAAGTTTGTAGTGGAAAGTTACTTGTTTTCGAGAAATCTGTTTGTCTATTCTTCTTCTCTGTGGTTCGGTAGGCCGCATACAATGATGAACAATATATTGGGATTGTTCTTCGTAAGTTTTCTCGTGATATAAATTAAAAATTGCTAGTCTGTCTTCGGAGGTAAGCTTATTACATTGATGACTGCACTTGCATACTGGAGCCTGAAATTATATTTCTTGCTTTGTATTTATGAAGATTGAAAGAGAAACAGTAAACTATTACAGAGATGCTATTATTATTAAACTTACCTCTAATGGAGGTAAAACTTCAGGGACTGGAATACTGTTTTTTGAAATGTAAGCCTCTCCAAAATCTGTGAGCTTTTTTCTTTTCACATCATCCATTTCTTCTGTATAATCATATTTTTTCTTCCTTGAATTTCCTATTTGCACATCAATATCAAGAGTCGTTGACATTTTTTTAGAGCTTTTAGAGGTTATGCTCGTCAGACATTTTTAAAAATACATTTTTTGCGGGAAAACCGCCTTTCAAATGTTTTTTGCATTTTATCAATACCAATGATGCAATGATCAATTCATTAATAATAGATTTTTGTTTTAAATGCTTTCAGATAATCTTATAATTAATATTTTAAATTAAATAATAAGTATCTGACGTTTTCTTAACTATAAAATACTTACCGTCTATCAAATCCTTTTCGGTTGACATTATCAAATTTTTAATTTCAAATTTCTATACTTATTTATGCAGTCAAATAAAATCTCTCTCTCACTTTCTAGACGATATTTAGATGATTTATTTTTGATTAATAAATGCAGTTGAAAGAATGAAATTTTGACAGATGAATGTCATTATCTGGTTATTTTAACAACACAAATCGTTGCCATGGTTACGTATGTACAGTGCCGTGCATTAATGCCTTCCTTTGTAAACATGTCTGTACAGTGCCGCACTGTACATATATATAAAGTTAGGTTAGGAAAGCTGGATTCAAAAAAAAGTTATTATTTACATAATCTGAGAACTGATTAAAAAATCTTAGTGGAATATTAAACTATTAATAAATAGTCGATAATAAATAACTTAAACAACGCAAATAGTTGTTCATAAATTTTCTTTACTCTAAAAAAGAATCTTGAGTTTGACTAGTTTGTACACATGCGTGACGTAACGAGATTCATGAATTTTCCTCGATTTTCTTCTCAGTAGCCATTTTGTTTTCGTCAGGCGAACAATATAAGGTATTGCATATAGAAATAATTTGTGTAATTCTAGATCAGTTTAGCGGCCATCTCGGCACACAGGAATTATCAAGAAACTGGCAATCATCTGTTTAGATCAGACCTTATTTTTTTAGTTGTTAAACAAATTTGTTAACATTTTGGTAAGCCTCCGTTCGCTCCGAAATTTCGTGTTCCTTTATTGACCGTAATGTCGCAGTGAAATTTTTTTCCCAAAATAATTTCACTGTTCTTACAAATTTATATATATCTTCCGATAATTTTTTCTTAATGTTTCGAAAAAAATGTACTTAAGAAAAGAATCATAATCCACCTTTAAATTTGTCAAATCTGTTCAGTCTGTCAAGTCTCTTATATCACTTCACGTTTAATTTTACTTGCTCTGATAATTTAAAATCAAGACTGACTGTTTTTAGTCTCTTATGTATTTTTAGTATTTTGTGAAGGAAATATAAGTTCATATTAGAAATTAATTTTCTTCTCACATGGAATGCCAATGTTTTAATCATTTCCGAGATCAGATTTTTAATTCTGTCCAATTAGGAATAAGAATAATTTGTGATGATCGATGAATTACTTGGATATACGTTTATTTCGAACGCCGATTTTTGTCATGAATGATAAAACTTGTGAACGTGACTGGCATTCTTGAGTTATATATTGCTGCCAAAACATTTACATAATTAGTACTTATTCTTGTTCCACTTTTGCTAATTTGTTTTAAAAGAATTTCCTTTATAAAGTTTTCATAATTTCGTTTCAAGGACGTTGGATTTAGGGCCTAACCTCAAAATTCAATCTTTATTTATTTGATCAAACAGGATGAAAATTTTGATCCAGACTCGTCATCGTCACCCTAGCCGAAATGGAGCAACAGATAGGCAACTAGCCTGTCCGTTGCTCCAATAGCCTTAAGGGCATGTGATAATAATAACTATATGAGTAAAATATCCCTTATTTTCAAGATTTTGACTCTAAATACCTTATTTTTTCCTTTATTTTTAAAGAATTGCTCTTCTTTCCCATGTTTCCCAAAAAATTCATTTAAAAAGCAAGAATCTCCACAGAATTAAAATATATGTAATTAGATATATTATTTGTTGAGTAAAATGAGAAAACAGAATGTTGAGGTTACAATTTGGATCCAACGCCTTTAAAACTCAAGAATAACAGTACTTGATCCAGTTTTATACCTTTAATCTGTGAAATACACCCCGATAATTTCTAAGCTAAAAATCGAGATCAATTTTGAAGACAAATTTACAATAAATTAGTTCTCTCGCTCTAGTCTATTTATCTTGCGTAAGCACATATTAAAAGTCAATCATTAACGGCACAAAAATACAGCTGGGACTGTTTACTTATAGAAGGCAGTTTCTATCCTTATAGGTATCCGTCTGTCCATTCAGCTGCCGAGATCCGGGCGCTTCTTCAGCACACGATGGACTCTAAACGGTACGAACACGGCTTCAGGTCGAATTCAGAATCGCCGCCCGTCCCGCCTTCGCCTCCTCTCTTTGGCTCAAGTACCTCAACATACGATCTCATCAAAAGCAGATCCACCTCCAGAAGATCACAGTCACCTCCTGAACACAAATCGTCTAGATCATCCAGAGTCGACTCTCCAGAAAGGCGACGAAGGAAACGCAGCTCCTCTAGGTCCTCTCCATTCCGCACCTACCGACGATCGCGTTCCAACGACAGGGAACGAGATAGAGATAGGGAGAGATTAAGAAAATATTCAAGGAGGGATAAATCAAAATCGCGATCACGGGGAAGATCGCGGTCAAGAGGTAGATCAAGGTCTAGGTCAAAGGGTAGATCCGGGTCCCGGGGTGGGTCGAGATCCAGGGGAAATAGTTCAAGGGGAAGGTCCAGGTCGCGTGAAAGACGACGAAGTCGAAGTCGCAACAAGAGCAGAGAGAGGCAGAGGTTTAGGGAAGTTCGCAAGCAGCACCGAACTCCTTCATACGAATCTGATGCTGCAGAAGAAGCTGTGGAAGTCGCACCACCTCCACCAGTGATTTTACCTCAACCAAACGCATTCAAAAACGACGGCAGCTTTATGGAGATGTTCAAGAAGATGCAAGAACAGATGCCACCAGTTCAGAAACCGACGACTTCTGTTTTGGAAGAAAAACCAGTTGCTCCACCGCCTCTTATGGTTGGCAAGAGACGAGGTGGAAGGATCCTAAAAACTGGGATGGTTGCGAAACCAAAGGTGGAGCAGACAGTGGAACAACCGAAAGATGCTTGGTCGTTGTATATGGCGGAGGTGAAGAAATATCGGGAAGTTTGCTGCCAGGAAGAGGACAATACGAGGCCTCTTGTGAAATAGGGGGTTCCTGACTTCGTCTTTTCATTAATAACTCCCTCTAAATTCTTTTGATAAGAATACTGGACGTTTTGGATTACTTTATTATAGTGTTAAGGGTGTTGACCAACTTCTAACCTTAAGGTTTCGAATTTTTTCTTTTTTGCAAAAAGTACTAAGATTAAGTACTTTATCGCACTATAGACAAGCTTCTAATTTTAAAAAAAGAGTAGCTCTTTAGAGAGAAACAAATTTTTAATTATAATACTTTGTATGGACAATGAAGAGATTAAATTTGGAGGTTAGAGCTTGGACCCAACACTATTAATGTTAAAGGATGATGATTTGTTAGATATTAAAAGCAGTGAACAAGTAACTTATCAAGTATCTGTGTTAGTGTTAAGTGATAAGAAACTAGAGATGAATGGACTAGAGCGAGAGATTGGGGTAGGGATTTGATCTTATGACTGCTAGGGGAGAATTTAAAAATTCGATTTTATATTTTAATGAGGGATATTTCAATATCGGGGAGGATTTTTATTTTTTGGGAAAGATTTTGTTTGGAGTGAGAGGATCTTTGAGTAACAGAAGCAATCACTTGTTGAGCAGTACAATCTTCTAAGATGTCGGAGAAAGCAGAGATTCTAAAAGTCTGCAAGCAATTAGAGGAAGGAACTTACGAGCCTGTAGGAGTGGACCCTAGATTCCCTAATCAAAATCAAACCAGGTGAAAATGCTACTCTTTATATGTTTGAAATTGAGCATTTTAATTGTACAGCTTAAATTTAAGCACAGTCAAACTTTAAAAATTTGGCTATTTAGTTAAATAAAATATTAAAATTCTATTTCCTCATTTTACTCAACAGATATTTTTTCGCTTTTTAATGATGTCTTCGTTTTGTGCAGTGTTAAAATTATAAAATTATAATGAAAAGATCAAATTTTGAGATTTAACATATTAATGCGCATTAGTCCTTCGAATGTACTTTGATTTAAAAAAAAACGTTTCAAAATCTTTAATAGTTTAAAAAAAAAACGAGGACACGCTCCTTTTGAACAGACCATAATAAATAAGTAATCCAATTTGAAATTGTTAACAGGCATTGCTATCAGTACTACGTCGATTTTCATCGATGCAAGAAAGTCCGTGGGGAACAAGATGCGACATGCCAGAAATTCAAGAGAGTATATGAAACTATTTGCCCTACGAGCTGGATTGAGAGATTTGATACCCAAATTGAAGAAAACAAATTCCCTGGAGATATATAATTATTCAGCGTTATCAATTACTCGATCATGTTACAGTAGAATTCTCTTCAAAATGTCAGGATTGTAAAATCGAATCCTTCCTGCTTGTATAGTTAATTACTATTAAATAACTTAAGAGGATAAATAAATAGTTTTGAAGTTTTCATTTATGACAGGGTGCATATCTATTTACCTGGAAATTCTGAACAACCTGAAAATATCAGGCAATGTTTTTCAGAGTTTGAGTAGATACACTGTATAACTATAAGCTTTTCCATATTCTATTTTAATAATACATATTGTTTAATCAGTTTAACAATAAGATTGTTTTTTAATCAGTGCTGCTAAATTAGAACGGCATTGTCTGATGTTAAAATTTTTTATTTTTCCGCCAAAATGTATAACATGATTCTCGACCAATCACAGAGTTCAATTTTCAATTGTGGACAAGAAGTGATTGGTCTAGATTCGAGTCCATGAGAGCCAATAGGAGCGGTGTTCATTTCTGTACTGAAACAACTGAACAAAATGTAAATATTGTTATGTGATTGTTATTTTAAAAAGTCTTGTATACCTAATTATATTAAAGAATATTTATTATGTCAGGTTTAAGTCTAATAGAAGAATATTCCTCAGATTCCGAGGATGAAAAATTAAGTTTGCAAAACGAAGAAAACGACAGATATAACTGTGAAAACAGGTGAGTAACTTTTTTAGGTTATGTTTTTAAAGTTTTAAAATTTTTAAAGCAATTAAAAACTATACTTCTTATTGTATCGTATATCAACATACGTGATTCTCATCTTATGATGTACATTATACAATAATAGAAGTGAATTTAAAGTTAATTCGTTAAACAAGTGTTGTTTTTAAACTAATAAGTAATTACATATATGTCTAAATTATAGTTCGATTTTCGTCTAAAGGTCCTAATGGTCCTAATATTTTGAAACGTTTTCTTACCAGCATCTTAATTTGTCAACTAAAGGCTACCTTTACCGCAAAGTATAACAACATGGAAAGGAGTAGATCATCACACAGAAGTTACCGACGATCCTTCCCAACATGAAGATAGAACTCGATCGTTTAAACACGAACGTGGAAACTGGGCTACCCTTGTCTACATTTTATGTGTGTATAAATATATTTTATCCATTTCTAGCTTTTACAAAATCAACATTACAAGTTAAAAACATTACTAATTTGAATAATCGTATTTAGATAAGCCAAGTGAGACTTTACGATCCTGGATGAATTTGATTAGAACTCAAAACTCTCTCAAAAATGGAAAAGTCTTTGACGAATTTCATGTGAGTCTCACTCGAACCGTAGCACTGAAATTTCATTGGATTGATTCTTTTGTAGAGGGATTGAAGAAAATAGCGGAAAATACAAATGAATTTTCAATGGAACTAGGAGATGTCCAGATTTATTGCAATGATAACAAAACTCGCACTTTTCTCAGTATTGGCTGCGAAAGCAACGGCGCTTTAGATGATATAACAGACGATTTAAATAAATTGTTGAAAGAATATCAGTTGCCTCCTTTTTATGAGGTAAGAGTATTTTTATAAATCTGTAATTAAAAATTCTAAAGGATTTCAACTCCATATTCTAATCTTAAAATTCGAACTCATTGTATTTCAGAAAATTATTTGTAATATCTGTTGAATAAAATTAGGAAATGGAATTTTGAGATTAGAACTGGAACCTCAGCACCCTTAAACACCTTTCAACTTCTTAATCGTTTCTATTATATTATAAAAAAATATATATATATATATGTATTTTCTCGTGTATTTTTAATCCGACTACCTAAACCTTTATAGGAAGCCTCGTACCACATAAGTTTTTTGTGGAGTCTCGATAATCAGGAAAAACAATTCAAAGAACTGCTTCCATCTTTATCAACCTCTCTAAAGAAATTTTTCTCCGAAAATCCAGAAGAAAAGTATGTACATGTACAAGAATTAAATTGTAAAATAGGAAACAAACTATATACATTTAATCTCAGATGATCCTATTATACAGACTACTAATATATGTATTTATACACAACTAAATTATAAAGGCTTGAAAATGACCACGTTATGTGGCAATTTATTAGCTGCACCCTTTCCCATCCATAGATCTTCCCACGCATCTATCACGTTTCCAGCCATACTGACTATTAAAGTGCAAACTTCCGGATTTTTTATCACCACATCAGTCGAGGGCAAATCAACAATTTCAGTGCAGCCTCCAACATCGATGCAAAATAAACTAGGTTCTCGTTTAAGAAGAGCATAAACTGAAATTTTAGTAACTTCTTTGTTACCTGAAAGTATAAATCTTGAAAGATTTGGAGTTTCTGATAGAATTCTTCTAACGTCAGCATCTGTAATTTTGCAGGAAGAAAGTTCTAAAGTTTCCAAAGCAAACAGAGAATACCTAGGATTGTTAATAATTTTACTGACGACGTTAGTACTACAAGGACTCTGAGTATTGGAAAGAGTCAGGCCAAGCATTTGCCTTTGGAGAAGATGACTTATTCCTTCACCTCCCAAAGCGTTCCAGGAAATATCCAAATTTTCGAGTGATTCATTTGTAAGTGTAAAACGAAACTCGTCCAATTTGCAATGTCGTAAATTCAAAATCTGCAGATGATTTAAAGTTTGAAGGAGATTTTTTAATTTCTCCTGGCTTTGTGAGCTTAAGGGATTGTAACTTAGATTTAATATTCTAAGTTGCTGAGGAAATTTTTCTATCTGAGATAGAACTTTAAAGTCTATATCACAATTTTGTAGATGTAACTCATAGAGATATGGCAGTCTTTGAATCATTACGTTTAAGAGTTTTCCGTGGTCGAAAAGATTTCCTCCTGACAAGTGAAGAGTTTGGAGTCCTTTCTGGTATTGCAAACTTTTCATCAAAGGAGAGAGTTCTTCGTCCAGAGTTTCTTTAGAGTTTAGACGAAATATTGATGTGTTTTCGCAAACTTTTAGGCACTTTATTGTAGATTCTTGCACAACTGAAAATAAAAAAATAGTTTAGAAAGCGATTAAATAGCTAAATATAACGAAACATACGGAAACATTGACATTTTTCTTTCAGAGTGGTCTCTCAAATTTTAGGAAAGAATTCCCATATACACTTAAAAGCTTTTGATATATTTTGAAATGAGATGAAATCCTATAAAATATTTTTAAATTTCGAGTAAACCCTTCGAATTAAAAAGATTTCCCGATTTTTTCAATCAGTAACCATCCTCAATTTAAATATAAATAAAAAAATCTCCTTAAAAACTTACATGTTTTACACTCTTTGGAAAGAGCTTTGTATCTCTCGACAATGGACGGCGTATGCATATCAATAATTTCCCCTCGCAAATTAATCGGATCTCCACTCCTCAATAAAAAATTCGCCGTAGTATCTGGAGAAAGTTCAGTTCCCTCCAAAGTAGTTAATTTCAATTTCGCCTTGCAACCCGTATCTTTCTCAAATTTATTTTTGACTTCTTCCATTAAACTCTCTATTAAATTCATACGATCACTAAAATACGTAATCGTTACATTATAGGTATCACAATCCACTAAGACTGAAAAATGCAAAACTTCACAAGGTACAATTTGTTTCTGTGGATAATTAGACGTCTGCGAAAATACGGGAGAAGGCGTTCGAGACTTTGTCTCGGTAGTAAATCCACTTTTCAAGAGAGATAATTGCCTCGTTCTCTTTTTTTTGTTTCTTGAAAGCTCAAAAAAATTTGTCTCGTTACTCTCCATACTATCTCGACTATTAGTTTCTAAATCAAGACTTGTTTCTGATTCCGTGGAAAGTTTTCTTTGTCGTTTAGATTCGTTTTCTGATTCTGGAAGACCGTTGCTAGACTTTCTTTTGATTGTCGTAGAATTATCAGTACTCGGATTTCTTTGTACACTCAAACTGGATTCAGTAGAGTTCCTCTTAACATTAACATGAGTTTCGCAAGAGGTTCTCTTCTTCGGAGCCACAATCATATCTTCTTCCAGCCAATCCTCGACAAGAATTTCCTCGGAATCTATAAGAGGCGCCGTGATTTTTGGAACTTTCGAGTGCTTCACATTATTTCCAATCAATCCTCCCCTGTGTTTCAAACTAGCTATTGTCCTCTTATAATCCTCTCCAGCAGAAATTCTTTCAGTTTCCTTGTGTTCTTTCCTTTTGTCTTCCACGTCCTCTTCTTCATCGAACAATACGTTCCATCTTGACCTCTGTGGAATGGACTTTTTTTTGTTTTTCGGATTCACCGTTATTAATCTCATCAATTTTTCATGAGCATAGTCGTACTCGGTTTCACTATCAAAGGACAATTCTCCCTCGACTCGATTCCTCCAACTCTCTAATGAATCAAGAACTGTTTCTCCATTTTCAGTTACTGCGTTCACGTTTGCGTTGCTTTCGAGAAGGAAATAAATCATCGAAAAATGTCCACAAGCTGCTGCATCGTGAAGAGGAGTCACTCCGCCACACATCGAACCACCAGGGTCGTTTACATCAGCTCCAGCTTTGATTAGTTCTCTTGCGATTTCCACGAAACCGTGATTTGCTGTTTCATGTAGTGGAGTCCAGCCACAATTATCTCGCACGTGAACGGGATGGCCTTCTGCTAAAAGTTTCTCTACACTCTCAATATTTCCCGCGATACAGGCGGTGTGTAATTGCGTTTCACCCAAGTTGTTTCTCTTAATAACGAAACCTCTTTTGAAAGTTCTTTTATGCTTTTGAATGCCTTCATTTTTATTCAAAGCTTCCTCAACGTCGGATAAATCATCCAAGCAAATATCTTCCCCGATATTTTGACTCTTCAGATCTTCTTCTTCGTCCGATTCGATTTCGAGAACGTCCTCTAATTTATTGATCTTTAAAGAAACATTCTCTACCTCTTTTAAATCTGATACATTTTCCAAATATTCAAGAAGTTCTTTCAAAACTGAAAATTCCAAATTTTTGTCCTCGGATTCCTGAGCGTAAGATAAAGCCAGATTGAAAGTTTCCCGGATCTCGCGTTCTTCATATCTGGCTAATATCATCAGTTCTACGAGGTATTGAGCCGATCTGCAAGCTTCTCGTGGATTAGAACAGAGTTGCAATTCCTTACGTGCATAAGTTACAGCATCAGAATATCGTTCAGCATCTTTTAAAGTTTGAGCCAGACTTACTAAAGCTGCTCCTACTTTTTCGCTGTGACATTCCTCCGAACACATTAGCATTTTTCCATAGTAATCTATCGCTTTGTCGTAAGATTTCACCTCCACCGCTGCATCTCCTAAATTCTCATAAAGTTTTAGTTTGGCTAGAATGTTTGTTTCAATTAAGAGGGTGTCCTCTGCTTTGCATATTGTTACAGCTGAAAGAATGATTTGATTTTAGAGATTTAAGAATAGTAATTCGAAATCTGCTTGATTACAGGATGCCCACTTAAATTTCAGGGAAAAATTGCTGGCTATTTCACACCTTCATCAACAAAAATTTTATTTTTTCCGGTTGACCTTCAAACATTTGTAATAATAATTATTGAATATTGTGTAACTGTTTCCCGGTTAGTGGCCACCCTGTTAACTTAAAAAGAAGAATCAAACACTTACCAATTCTCAATAATTTTTCAGCATTTCTTCGGACTTCTTCAGATAAATTCTTCATTATGTAGAGACTTACTAATGGCTTTCGAGCTTCGACCCATTCACCTAATTTTAGAAGTAGTTCTCCTTTAGCCAAATAAGCGTTGGCTTTCATTGGTAAGTCGTTGACATTGGCTGCTTTGTCATAGAATTCTAAAGCCATTTCGTATTTTGACTGCCGTTCGTGAAAGGCACCGAGTGCCAGATTTGTTCTATGAAGATCTTCCTTTAAATCATGTTCCCTACATAATTCAGCAGCTGATTCTATCATCTTTAGTGCCTCTTCTGGCGCTTTCTGTCCCTCTCGAACAAGCCCTAGATTTAACATCACTCTTGCCTGCATCATCATTAATTCTCTTTCTTTAATACTGCCTTTTAATCTGCAAACAACATATCTTGTTTTTATAAAAATATTAGATTAGAGAAAATTTAAATTAAAAGCTTTATTTACTTCGCACATAGTCGAATGCTTTTGCTGCAAGCCTTTTTAGCATTGTTGAGAGCTTCCTTTCTTTCATCAGGTTTTTCTATTAAGCTCTCAGCAATACAGAGATAAGTTCTTCCTAATGTAGCGAAAGCTCTTTGTTCCTCTAAAACATTGTTAAGTTCTCGAGCTCCCTCTGTAAAAATCGGTTTTATTTATTATACCGTCCGTTTTACTTATTCAGACAAATAAATACAAATTGACAAAGATTAAGTGTATTGAATACCGAGATGTTGATTTTGATGAACAAGTGCCTCTTCATAATTCCCCATATTGGCATGAGCTTCTCCTATCATTCTATGTGCCACTGCACATTCTAATTTATTTCCTGTAACTTGACAAACTTCTACTTGTTCCTGGTATTCTTCCAATGCCATCTCAAATCTGCCAGTCTCAAAATAAAGATCTCCTAATTCTTTCAGGATTTCTGCAAGTTGTTTCACATTACCATCGTGCCTGGCACGGTGCTTTCTCTTCAATAGTTCTAATAACAATAAAAAAATTTAATTAAAATTTCACAGACCATTTATTTTTATTTTAACATCTAGAATGAAATAAAATGAGGAAAATTTAATTCAATAAAGTAATTTTAAAAAATATAACTGCGCAATTTAATTTAAAATTTTGTTATGAGTCTCCTAATTCTACTTTTAAAAAAATAAATAGCTTTTTCTTATTATAAATGCAATTCTGCTTTATATTTAAAAAATTTTTTGAAGTCAAAAACTTAATAAATCATCTGAAAAAAGTGATAAAATGTCGAAATGCAATAGTGTTTTACTCACTTTCTTCGCTCATGATGATGAATTTCTGCGATAAATTTTTACAAACAGGTCACAATTACGTGAAGAAATATAAAAAATAAAACATAATTTATACTTTCACAACAGAGTTCGAAGAAGAATGCTGATTGTGTAAAAAGTGATCCAATTGATAAACAATGAAATGTCAAATAATTTGAGAAAAGAGGTTAGGTTATACTTTCATTATACATCGCAGTTTTAATTTTGTTAAAATACCGCCATGTCAACAGTCAACACGTGTGTGATATTGTTAAGCAATGCTACCAACATGTAATTTCCAACAATTGGAATTGGCTTGTTTCATTGGAAGATTGGAATTGACTATTTTCATTGACCAATCAAAAATTATAAGTATGTATTTTGAAATGTTGGTTATTCTGGTTGGACGCTAGAGACATCTAGAGACAATTTAAGACTTTTTGAATAAAAAATATAAACAATCTTTATACTTTTTCTTTATCAATTTTCAGTAGAATTTTACAAAAAAAAAGTGAATAATTGTGAAAAAAACGTCTTAAGAAAGAAGTCGCGTCATTTGGAATTAATTTTTATATCATTGTAATGATGGATTGCGTGCTAATCAAAGATTGAAAGTTTTGTGGTTAAGTAGGATATATCTATTGTTGACATTTTTCAAATTTCCATAAATAAACAGTTTAAAAATATAATAAAATGGAAAAAGTGGATTCTTTTATACAAGATTTAAAAGAAAGACGAAAATTGGAGTCTGAAAAACACAAGAAAGTGGAAATTGAACGAAGTGCAGAGGAAGCGGAAATAGTAAAGGATTTAGTAGAAGCTACAGGTAATACTGAAATGTAATTTTCAATACATATTATTAACATTTTTGTTTATATTGTTTAATTTTTTGTTATAGAAAACTTTATTCAGACGAAAGAAATTCTTGCGAAGAACCTGAATTTTTTAACTTCGAACAAACACTCAATTCGGAAAGTAATTCAGGAATCTGAAACCGCTAAAGGTCTACCAGTATCAATTGAATATCAACAGTACGTTTATATTTTATTATGTTAAAGGTCCAATGAACCTTTAATTAATCATTCCACTGTGGGGTCACTTCATATAATAATCATATAAATATTTACTATTTCAGGCAAGCTATGAACCTTTTTACGGAAGGTATTACTTTTATGAATAATTTTAAGGATGTACAAAGAATTCTTGAGGTCGATAAAAATATAGACGTCTCTAAACCTGCCAGTGATCTTGTGAGTAAAATTAAGGCTGTTAAATCTAGTCTCTATAAACTTAAAATTGTACTTCCTCATTTTACTCAATAAGTATTATAATTATTATTACAAATTCTTTTTAATTCAGGTAAACTGCACAAAAATGGTTGAGAACGAACTAAGAAAAGTAAGATCTTCATTCAATCAAGTGGAAGCTTTACACTCGAAAGTAGACGAGTTAAAAAATACACTTTTTGTCGACGAAGGTGAGTCTTTAATTTGTAAATTGTCCAAACCACTCGATAAATGCACGCACTAATAAATAAATTTGCATTATTTCTTGAATAAAAAAAAAAGATTATTCACTTAAGGGTGTTGGGTCCAGGATCTCACTTCAAAATTCGATCTCCTCATTTTACTCAAAGGCAATAACAAATATTTTTTGTTAAAACTAGACTACATATTTAACTTCGTTTTGTAAGAAAACGTTTAAAGTTTAAACATTTAAACGTTTTTCGTTTAAAGGTAAATCGCCTAGTTATAGCGTTATAGTGAAAATTATTTATTAGAACTTCGACCCAACACCAATATTATTGCCTTCTACTCGAAATTTTGAGAAAACTACTTTTTTCAGGGGAAAATCATCAGGACTTCGACGATTCTGTGTTTCATTAAACAACACATTTAATTCACATTGGTAAAAACTTCTACCACAAACAAAAAATTCACTTTGAATAACATTGTATACTTATTTATCTTAAAATATATCACAAACCGTATTCTGAATCATAATACTTTTAATCAGTGCTTTGCTGGTTGAATATAGTCAAAATATTGGCTGGACGCGTCCAATTTATTGTCAAGGTCTAATTTCAGTAAAATCAGTTGTGGATCGACAATATCCTGTTAAATGAATATTTTTCTATAAATTTCTTAATAATTCTTGTAAATTAAAAAAAATTTTTAAACATAAAATAAAATCTTACCGTGAAATGAGTTTTGAGAACACTAGAGTGAACATCAGAAAAATAAGAAGGCTCATCAACAAATTTTTCCTGCATTTCCATTCCATTTATATCTTTTTCGGGCTTTTCAATTGGCCTAATTCTCAAAGAAAGTCTTTCCCTGAAAAATATATCGTTTTGAATATTTAATTTTTAAAAACCTTTCGGATATTGAAATTAATTTATATCTTACCTCGCTAGAGAAAGTTTTTCTGTAGCGATTCTATTTTCTCTTTGGGCAAGGATTTCAAGCTGCATTTGTAAATGGTTCATTCTTTTTTTAGACTCTTCTTCTATTTTACGTGCTTCTTTTAAAGCTCGTAATCCTTCTTCCTTTTTAGCAAGGGCTGACTAAAATAGAAAAAAATAATGGCTTCATTTTTTCTACATGCTAATTTAGAATTTATAAGTTTTAATATCAGATCAATTACTTGAGTGAGACTTTCCAGTTCCTTGGCCTTTACCACAAGTTGATCTTCCTTTTCTTGAAGAACGTTTTTCTTCAATTCCACTTCGTCGAGTCTCTCTTGCCATTTTCTTCTTTCTTGGAGGGCACTCGCTGCCGCATCCTGCGCATTTTTTATCATCGCATCCAACTGCAAGTTTTAATTTATTTTGATTTAATGGTGTTGGGTTCAAGTTCTAAACTCAAAATTTAATCTCTTTATTTTACTTTACTTTATAAATATTATACTTAGATATTTGTTGAGTAAAATGATAAAATAGAATTTTGAGATCAGAACATGATTTCAACACCCTTAAACCATTTCTATTGAATTTTCAATGTATTTAAGTTTTTTAATTCATTTTTATACAAACCTCTGCATTTGCAACATCATACGTGCCAGATTTGAGTCTATTGGAAATTTCTAGTTTACTCTTTTCAGCGATAAGAAGGTCTCTTTCCTGAGTAAGAAGCTCGAGGTGCCTTTCTTGCTCTTTAGACCAAACTTCTTTCATAGTCTGAGAAAAATTAAATCTGAATAATTAATTTAAAAACATAAATTTTATTTTTTAAGATTTTCTATTAATGATGAAACTACATACTTCTAAATGCTTTCTTTCCCACTTTGTTTGTTCCAAAAATAATTCTCTTTCTCTGACTACAGCTTGTTCTTTTATTTTGAGTCTCTCTTCCACTTCGTTGTAATGCAAATTTCTGTTTTGGGCTTCAGACGCTAATTTCATAGTACATGTTTCTAATTTTTGGGCTGCTATCAGTAATGCTTTACGTTCATTTTCTGAAGTGTCGTTTTGTTTTTCAAGCTGTTCTTTCATTACTGTAAAATTCATTAGAAATTCATGTGTGCGCCTTTGATAATAATATATGCTTATAATAATTATGTGGAAGTTCCGAAGTAAGTGCATAATTTTAAGGATATAAAAATAATAAATTCAAAAATATTTTTTTAAATTTGAGTAGATTTCGAAAAATTTACTTTTTATGTGATCTGCTTGAGTTTGAAAATAAACCTCTCTAGATTCATGAAAGTGATCATTCCTTTCTTCCACTTTTTTTTGGAGAGTTTGAAGACTGCCAATGATATTCTCAGTTTTTGTTAACATTTCCTCGATACTTTCTTTGTGACTGGCGACAGTTTTTACCGCTTCTTGCTCTAAAGATTTAGCTTTCGAGATGTTCCGAATCACTTCGGCATGTTCGTTTTGCAGTAAAATTATATTCTGAGAATGCCGACTATAAATTTCATGAATTGCAGAAACGTGTTCTTTCTGAAAAATAAATAGCAATTTTTTCAAAGATATTTAATATTTAATTTTTAATTTTTTTAAAATAACTTTACCTTCAATTCTTCTTTTTCTTCTTTATAGCTTCTTTCCATATTCGCTATATCCTCCTTTAATTTCTGAAGTTTAGCTTCGTAATCAGCTTCCAAATTTTCTAAATTAGATTGCATTTTTCGTTCTAATCTATTTATTGTCTCCTCTAACATATTTACTTGTTTCCTATACAAATTCAGTAAAAATAAATATTTTCATTAATAAAGTTTTGTTACTGGAAAGTTAATTTGATTAAAATAATATACTTGTAAGACTCGTCGAAAATCCTTATCTCTTTTTCGTGTTTTTCTTTGAGACTATCTATCATGTTTTCTAAATAAAGTTTTTCAAGCTGCAATTTTTGGATTAGATTCTCTGATTCGGTTTCCTTATCCACTTGGTTTATATTTTCTTGCCCAGAAAAAATTGACGGCGTGGGCAAAGGTTGTACCATCAAAGTCTCAATTGAAAAATATATTAGAAAATATAATACTTTTGTAAATTGAATAATAATAATTGAGGCCTTTCCGATTTTACAGATGTTTTATTTTCACTTTTGACCTTTTTCAAAGAAATGTTTCTTGTTAAGGGCGTTGGATTCGAATTCTTAAGCTAAAAGTCCTCGTTTTACTCAACAAATGACCATAGAGAGTAAAAAATGTTGAGTTTTAATGCTTTTAATCTTTTAATTTTACGCACAAATGACTACAAAAATTTCCTTGATGTTTTTCACGTGAAAAGGGCTCAGTTATTATTATAAAATATTTTTATTTTTAAAATGTAATGTGAAAAAAATTCCATACTTGTAAATAACCGTTAATTCGATCCTGTAGTAATTTCATTTGAGCTTCCAACAAAGCCTGTCTCTCAATTTGTTTCGTAATCAGCATATTAAATTGTTTTTCCTGTTCGCTTAGTTTATATTTCTGATTTTCTAAAAGACTACTAAATTTATCATTTTGTTGAGATAAATTCGTAGCAGTTCTGAGAACCTGTTCTTGTTGTTGCATCGATATAAAAGCTGCTTGTTGATCAAATTGTGCTCCCAATAAAATTGATGCACTTGGGGGATAAATATTTCCAAATTCATGATTTAAAATTGCTTGTTCGGTATTTTCAGTTTCTTTATTTGTAGCACTAATAATCGAAGCAATTGATTCATTAGGTTGATTTGGATTTAAATTTGTCACTGAAATCTCTTCCGATTTTCCTTTTAGGCTTTTAGAGTCTTCAAGCCATTCGGGTAAGTCTTCGCTTTTTGAAGTCTTTAAGATGGTTTCCTCCTTTTTGCGTGATGAAAACAGCGAAAAAGAATCTGTATTGGCTTGCTAAATTTAAAAATTTATATTTAAAACTAATTTCAGAGTGGCCACTTCAATTTCAAGGAAAAATTCCCGATTAACTTTTAAATCTAAAAGTAACTTTAGTATTTTAACGAAGCATTAGTATAAATTTTAAACTCTTTTTTAAATCGTTTTAAACCCCTTTAAAGCTTTCAAAATATTTTTAAATCTTGAGTAATCTTTTTAATTAATTAAATTTAATTAATAATTTTTTAAAAATTATTTTGCATTCGTGTAAAATCCCTTAAAATCTTTAAAAATTCTTTGAATCTCTTAAATCTGTAGACTTTTGAAATCTCTTAAAATATTAGCAAGTCCCTCGAAATCTTCGGAAACTTTTTAAGTTCTTTGAAATCCCTTGAAATCAAAATTTTTGTTCATTCCAAATTCGAGCAATAAACCCTTTAAAAAATCCCTGTTTTCAAGAATCGATAGAATTGTCACCAAATTTTGGCATCTCTAAACATTGACAAGATAAAATTTACGCATTTTTTACCTCAGATTTTTGAACATGCTCACTTTGCGAGGTCGTAAGTAATCCCAGAGGATCAATTATTCCTGAAGGTCTTCTTCCTCTTCTAGATTCTCTTGGAACTGAAACTGTTGATGTAGGTGAATAACCAACTCGAGTTGTAGTTTCAGATTGAGTTAAATTTTCGTTTTTTGATGGATTATTTGTTGAATAATTGGTTGAGTTTATTAAATTCAAATTCATTTGGTTTGATTCTAATTTTCCTTGACTTGACGACAACCCTCTTCCCGATTTCAGAGAACTTTTACCAGAATTTGCTTCGGTTGAAGGAGATCGATTTGAAAATCCTGCAAATAAGTCTTCCATCAAGGATGACTTTTTCGCTCGCTCAGTGAGTAGTTTTGGTTTATCATTCAAATTTGAAATAATGTCATCATCATCATTAAAAATCGATTTAGATATCTGAGCCTTCTTTGTAGCTATGTTTTCTGGTAGAGATATATTTGTTAACCCGAGTCCATAATTGCTTTCTTTTGGCACAGCATCAGGTTTCAATTCTTCGGTGTTTCGTGAAATAGAATTGATAGATTGAGAGTTTAATTTTGAAACAGGCGCTGAAGATTCTTCTGATTTTATTCCAAAGAGATCTACTATTTTCTTGTTTTGGGATAACGTCAGAGGTTTTGAATTATCTTTTGAAGTATCTTCTTCTGATATAAGATCTGCGAGTGGATCATCTTCGTCAAAGTCTATAAATTATAAAACTTAAGATTTAGAATTATTCTAAAGTGTACAAAATTGTTCATTTTCAAAAATAATTACCTCGAAATGCAACTTTTTTCTTGGATTCAGAAACTGTTTTAGCTTCTTTTTTGGAATCTTGAGTTTTTAAGGTTCCACGAAGTAAAGCGTTGTCTAAATCTTCCATATTCTCCAGTATTTTATCTATTTCATCTGCATTGACGTCAGACGTATCCGAATAATTATCGTCATACATATTTGTTCAGTAATCTTAAATTGTCTAGAAAAAGCCGCAAAAGTTGTTGGTTCCTTTATTTTTACAGGAAATTAATTTTTCGAGTTCATACTCAAAATTCGAAACTTCATTTTACTTAAAATATATTTATAATTACATAGATATTTTAAAATAAAATCAAGTAAAATGAAAATATTATAGAGTGAAAAGATATATCTATGTATAATATTTGTTGAGTAAAAAGAGTAAATCGAATTTTGAGGTTAGAATTTGGATCCAACTTAAAATACTCTAAAATTTATTCAAAGATCAATACATGAGAAATTGCCAATATTTACTTATTTCTGGCACAATTTGACACTTTATATTCGATTCAATTCGATTGACTTGCGTGTTCATTGACAGATGACAGATCATTGAGGACGCCAAACATCATGTGCGCGTTGCATGGCAACGGAATAAAAATAAATTCTGATTGGTTCCTCTCGACCACGTGACTCTATTATGGGAGGGGGAAAGAACGATTCATGCAATTATATATGTGTTTGTGTTAGTGTCACATTATCCTGTATACGTGTCACTTGTGTAAAGATGGCTGACATTTACTTTTCTGCTCGTGCTTACTGTAAAATTCTTTTACATGCGGTGAAATATCCTCACTGCGCGATAAATGGCATACTATTAGGTAAAGCAAAAAATAAATTGGACGAGAAATCCGCAGAATTACAAATAGTTGATGCAATTCCACTATTTCATGTATGTCTACACATTTCACCCATGGCAGAAGTCGCCCTAACCATGGTAAGTAATTAACTATACATTTATTTAATTTCTGTGTTATTACACTTATTTATCAAATCTGTCATTAATTATTTTTTAAATAGATGAGTTATACGCACGATTCATGAAAAAAGTTATTTTAGGTTAGGATTCTATAGTCTGAATAATCCGAATTGAATCAATGTTTATATTGATTATTTTGGAGCTTCTAATTTTGAAAGTATATATATAGGTAGCTTCAAATTTGAAAATTTATATTTTAAATTTTATTTTGTATATTGATATAAATAATATTAGTTTTCTCTCATAACTTTGGCTTTTCAAGGATACAATTTTAAAAGATTTTCAAATTGATTTTAAAAAAGTGCTAAATGATTGTATTATTTTCTAATAGTAAATTAAATAGTAAAGTAAAACCTGTTTTTATCAAGCATACTACAAAATCTAAATGTATGATCATTAAAATGAAAAGATTAAGTTTTAAGATTAATTTTTAATATATTTTAGAACTAAATACATTTATAAAGCGAATAGATATTTAGCTTCAATAATTGTTGAGTAAAATGGGGAATTTAATTTCTTAATTAGAGTTTGGATTTAAGATCCTTATGTTTTACATAATTCTTTTCTAAATATAATTTTACGGAAACATTTTTTTAGCTGGACCAATACGCCTCTCGCAAAGGTCTTGTTATAGCAGGATACTACTTAGCAAATGAAAATATCAATGATTTGAGGTAATAACTCAACTGACTTTATCTAACTTTAGTCTAATACAAAGAGTACATGAAATATTTACACTTTAATATTAAAATTTTGCAGTTCGGATAAACCAGCTCACAGAACGATGTCTGATAAAATAGCAGAAAACTTTGGCCAAGCTTTACTAGTCGTTGTAAGTAAATCATAATACTTTAAAAAGACTGCAAATAGTTTAATAAGAAAAAAAATAATTTGAACGTTTCGTTTTAATTATATTTTTAAATTCCAATAATTTCAGGTTAATAATAGAGAATTGACTTATAATATGGAAATCAATCCACTGAGGATATCTCAGTATGCTGATGGCAAATGGAAACCCAAGGAAAAAGCTAAGTTAGTATTTTATTCTTTGAAACCCGAAGAAATCGTTTTTAATCCATGAAATCCTTTAAGATGCTTTAATAACTTGGAAATCTTCTGAAATTTTGAAATCAAATTTCGAATTTCTTACATCTCAGAAGATTTTCTCTGAATTCCAATTTATTAACTATATTATTACGTATTAACTTACCTTTTAGCATAAATTTCGGTGGGGGTAAGAAAGTTCAAGACACGATGTCTTGCCTGATGAAAGAAGAAGACTACAGGAATCTGGTAGATTTCGACAATCATCTTGACAATATTGCCCTAGACTGGCAAAATCTTGATCTCAACAATAGAATAGACAAAGTTATGGAAAAGAGTCAATAGGCTCGGAAATTTAGAACCTTTGTTCAAAGACACCCACGAATGTTTTGTTAGCAATTTACAGGGTGTCTACTAACCGGGCAAATTGGAAAATAAATAGGAAATTAAATGAAAGTAGGAAAATCAGAAATAACTGAGAATTTAAATAAATCCGGATTAGAAATTCAAATCAGGAATTGTATGTATTTACAAAAAATATTTGATATAAATATAATTATGTATAATAAAGAACACTTTTATAGTAAATTTCGTTACTAGTGTGGGATTGTGATTTTAGCCTTGTGTGAAATGGTTACACATATTTTCTTTCTGCTTCTATTAAAAAATTAAAAATGTATAAAGCCGCCAATCTACCGGAAATTTAGTGGACGAAATTAGTAGATACCCTGATTTTACTTCTGATCATTCTAATAAAAGCGCATAAATGTATGTTGTATATGTACATAAATGATTGTTTCTTTTTTTAATTCACGTGTAATATCTTTCATGTCTCTTCCACTCATATATTTTAAAAGTGCCCAAAAACTTGCGCTATATTTCTCATATTTAATGAAATTAGTAATTGTACTTGAAAAACAGAAGTTTTTAAAAATGCACAAGCATATCAGATATACAGACCTTTATTGATTACCTTATAATCTCTTGTCTCGTGCGACGTGAATTTTAAGGTCAATTTCAAACAAGTCAGTGTAACGTAACAACAACGCTTGAAACTTGAATCTCCTGCGTCACAAAAATTACCTAGAAATAATCTGTACATACAAAGGGCGAACTTATGTCAGCAAAAATCAGGTACAAATTTCATGATGTTTATATGAGTGAACGTTTTCCAATTTCACTATTTAATTTAACGTTGCGTGGAAAAATACTATGCGTGCAGAATTCTGCTATTTGTTCTGGTATTATTTTAAGCTATCTTTATATTCCTTCGAGCTTGTCTAGTTTGGTTCATCACATACATTTCCTAACATCAAATATATTTTCACTTATTTAAGGGCGTTGAAACCAATTTCTAACTTTAAAATTCGATTTTCTCATTTTACTCAACAAATATAATTATAGAGAAAAAATGTATAATTTTTTATAATTGCGGAAAAACTAATCAATCAAGTTTTCGACCCCAAAAAAGTAAAATCCCTTTGAGTGAAATAAAGAGATCGAATTTTGTGGTTAAAACTTGCACCCATACCCTTAACTTTAATCTAGCGGATTTATTGAGCTCGAAGGTTTGATCCGTCTACAATTTGCGGATATTATAGCAAGTACTTTCCAATAAATAGACGATATTTTAAATTGTAATCCAAAAATAGCATCAGTTTGGTTTCTCTTAACAATTCACATCGATATTTTCCTTTTCTCTCTAGAATCGACTCGAATTATTCCTGGGAAAAGACCCAGGAAAAATTATTTTCATGATAATAGTAAAGTATACTTTTATACAAGAAAACTGATTCAAGAAAATAATTCCGATTTCTCGCTGGATTACTGCAAAAGCATTAGTTTAATGATTGAGGAAAATTGGTGTAGAATTGAAAAATTTATAAATACATACATATATTCTTTTTCTGGCTAAAAAAAACTTTTCGCAGATCGGCAACAAGATTTCTCTAAACTTTAAATTGTTTCTCAATTGGTTTCTCTTCTACTTCAAGCGGTATATTATTACATTTATATATATTATTATTATTTGAAGATATGCTGCCTAAGGCGGGTTAAGCCGTGGTGAAGATTTTTTTAGTTCTACTTCAAAGTTCGAAAAATTAATTTGCAAATTTCGAGATGAGTAAAATGAGGAGACAGAATTTTAAGGCTTATGGCACTTGGGCCCAACACCCTTAATGTGTCTTTAAGATCCAATTGTAGAACTAATACTTTATCCTAACAACTCTAAACAAATGAGGATATGCATTTTAATTGTTGGTTCAATTAAGGGTGTTCGGTCCAAGTTCATAAAGAAATTGAAATTTTAGGTGAAAACTTGGATGCAACGCCCTTAAAAATTATATTTTAGTTTTTCGAACCTTGCTTAGAGGGAACTGCTTGCAATTTGCACAATTTGTGTTATTAGATAGCCTTTTTTCAAGCTGATGCGAATTTCAACACTTTCGATGATTAAATATTTTTACGTTTTTTTTTTCACTTTTTTTTATAATTCTTCATCTTAAGGTAAGCGGTGATGATGTACTAGACATCACAGATCTATTCAGTATCAAAAATACTTGCACGGATCAACAATATTATCTAATTGGTGCGTGTGTGCCAACTATATTACCTAATAGTAGTACATACATTTACATATATCGTTTCTCGACTATAAGGGCGTTGAATCCCAATCTTAATTTCAAAATTTAATTCTCCATCATACTCAACAATTATTAGAATTAAATATTTTTAACTTTTAATACTTTTTCATAAAACAAGGAATTTTAAATAATCTTAAAACTCAATTTTTTTATTTTACTCAAAAATATTTAAACCGCAGTTCTTTTCCCTCTATAGAGGCACTCATTTTTTAACTAGAATTATGTAGAAATCTTGAACTCCTTATTTTAAACAAAAAGTATTAAAATTAAACCTTTTTTCGCCCTATAACTATATTTTTATTACGAAAACTGATACCTCTATAGAGAGAAAAATTATTATTGCTAATATTTGTTGAATAAATTAGAGAGATAAAATTTATATATTAGAACTTAATCGTAACACCCTTAATTCCCTTCATCGACAGATTATATACGCCAGTAATTCAGCTTTATACATTTATTATAATTATAGCTTTAAACTTTGATGACATTGTTAGAAATGAATGCAAAATTATTTTTTATTAAATTCCCAGATAATTATTTCAAATTTACTGAATAAAATTAAAAAGATTTGAAATCTGTCGATGAAAAATTTGAACACAGCTGAAAATACAGCCAAAAATTTTACCTAAAAAACAAAATTATGTTTCGGTGTTCAATATCGAAGCTATTTTTCTTTTTAACTTGCATCAGTGATAACGTCGGAGAAATAGTCAACGATTTATGAAAAAATTGCATTAAAAAATTGATATTGATAATATATTAAAGTGATTTAAATATGTACGGGATAAAAATTATATTCAAATTATTTGTTGTCACCCTTGTATGTTAATTATTTTAGGTGCTTTTCCTCACTATCACATCTGCAAGTATTTAGATAGATTATTGCGTTGATGCAAATAGTTTTTTTCAATTAATTCAAAGTCACTAATTCTCGCTATTTATAATTAGAGAATTATTTTATATTATCGTATATCTATCGATAAAATGCTCAGCATTTCGATAGAACTATATTAATTTTTCTAACAGCTTTGTATAAAAGTGCAGCTTCGATTTTTACTCATAGTTATATTTTTAGTTTTGTCTTATTTACTTGTATAGAAAGTTTCGCTTAAATCATTTTCGCCTTAATTATAAATTTAAAATTAGTTAATTAGAATGATGTTAACATATGATTGAGTAATTTCAATCTAAAGATAAATTAAGTACGGGCGTTGAATCCAAGTTCATTTTACTTAAAAAATATGCATATTTAAATATTTTTTCACCCTGTAACGCTTCGCATTTTTGATAAATAATTATATACACAGAGATTATGTAATCGAATTTTAGAACTTAGATACAACACCCTTAAGGTTTTAGTCATAATAGATTTTACACTTTGAAAAGATAGGAATCTACTTCTATAAAAAATACATTGTAATTCAAGTTGATAATCTCACTCCTAATTAATCAAAATTAATTCATTTCTTTCATGTTAAAGTCCATTTTTTTTCTGCGGATTGCAAATACAGAATAACCAGAGTAACTTTGAGTTGCTTTGAGAAAGGCTCTTTTAGCTCGAAGCAGAGTCACCATATGAAGCGACGATTTAAAAATTTTAAATATTCTACTTTTTTCTTCGAATTCACGAAGCTCAAAATTATGATATTTACAATTTATGCGCATCGAGCTTGGTGATCATATATTGTTTTTTATACTTTGCTTTTGTGCAGTTTTTATTTTTATAGCCCTGGAACATTGAGTACGAACATGTAATTTTTTTCGTTTTGAGTTCATTACCATTAAAGATATTTAGACGATTTAGACTTATTAAGGGTGTTGGACCCAAAGTGCTAATCTCAAAATTCTATCTCTTCATTTTATTCTTTTGCTTTCTCATAGAAGAAGCTTTGAATTGGTGATTTTGAGTGAAAGGAAGACGGAATTTTGAGATTAAAACTTAAATTTAACACTCTTAATATAATTTTTTACAAAAGGATAGACGTAGCCTTGACATTAAAATGAATTCTTAATTAATGATACCGAAGTCAAAACGACTTGTTTCTTATACTAAACTTTTCCAACGCTTAAATTATCCCACAGCAGAGCTTTTGGAAAAATAAAAAATTGAAACATTTAGAACAACTTTTTGTCTTACGAATTCTCAGTTATTAATATATGATATTTTTCTTTTCCAACTATATGTAGTACTGAATTGTATAATAGGTACACTTTATATGCCTTTTTATAGGTTTTTAAACTGCCAACAATTATAAATTTTTCTAAACTCCCCGCAACAACTTTACATGGCTCGTATTTGTAAATAACAAATGCATTCTGTTTAATGCTTGTAACCGTTAAGGGCGTTGGATCTAAGTTTTAAACTAAACATTCGATTTTCTCATTTTAGTCAACAAATATAATTAGATATATATAGACAAACTTCTATTTAAAAAATAAGTAGCACTAGAGAGCGAAAAAATATCTAATTATCATATTTGTTGAGTAAAATGAGGAAATCGACTTTTAATGGTATCCAATGCCCTTAAAAAAGCCAACAATATTTTGGACGGCTACGCGATCTATGCAGTACCTTTCGAAATGTGGCTTGAGCGTGCCACAAAATTCAAAATACTTTTGCTTTAAACAGTATTTTTAATTCTTATACTTTTATCTTTTCCGTATCTTCATTTAAGGGTGATAGATCTAATTATAAGTGCTAAACTCAAAATTCCATTTTTTCATTTAACTCAACAAATATTACAGTTATATACTCCGTTATATATTTTTTCATTCTGTAACGATATTCATTTTTCAACTAAAATTTTAAGATTTAAACTTGCATCTAACACCCTTAAAGATTTTAAAACTCCATTAAGCTCAAGCGTAATTTTGTAAGCTAATTTCTGAAAGACATAGAATCGGCATTTGATGCAAATCCACATGGAGATGCTGCCTGGACGTAATTTTACAACAATTACATGAAAACCACTCGGTTTGCAGACCGGCAGTTTTTTTCAAACACAGTAAGATTGTCAATCGAATAATAGCATTTCACTTGCATATTTCGTTAGGGATGTCTTACTACCTGGAAAAATCGAAAATAAATTCTTCGACTGCTATTGGAACTTAATGGTGTTGGAACCTAGCTCTAATATCAAAATTTGAACTTCATTTTACTTAATAAATATTATAATTATATATTTTAGATTCTGTGGTCCTTTCTTTTTTAAATAGAAGTATGTGTTTAGATCAAAAAGGTACATAATTCTTTGTTTTAAGCATAAATGATTAAAGTTAGACATTTTTTCCCTCTATAGGCACATATCTTTTTTGAAACGTGTACATATACAGAAAGAATAGATAAAAAATACAAATAATTGTTGAATAACATAATGAAATCGAATTTTGAAGTTAAAACTTGGTTTCAACACCCTTCAATTAAAAAATACCTCTTCTGTAAAAGAAATCGACTAAATGGAGATCGACGATCATATTATATAAGTTTCTTATTTACGATAAAAAGTATTTTATCATGAGTTTCAATGAAATATTGTAGGATAATCGTTTATATCTTTAATTAAAAGTGTATTCCAGGTGTGGAGAATATCCGAGAATGTCCGAATATAAGGATTTAGTGTAAGCTGGTAAATACATTTTTAATTAAAGATATATTTTTATACTAAATTTATTATTTAATTGAGTTGATTCTTGAATTTCATTTTAAAGGCGTAGCAACGAATTTCCAACCTTAAGACTCGATTTCTTCATTTTACTCAACAAATATTATAATTAGATATTTTTTCGTCTGGTAATACCTTCGGTTTTTAAGTAGAAATATGCATACAGAGCGAAAAAATGTATGATTTTAATACTGTTTGTATAAAATGAAAAGACGGAATTTTGAGATTAGAACTTGGATCCAGCATAACCGTTACGAATTCATACGCAGGAACTGTTTGAACCAAGGAGTTTACATAAAATATTTAATTTTTAATTTATTTTCTATATTGAAAAATTCCTATCTAGCAGGCGAATAATCATTCACTTTTCAAATCAATGTACTTAAAAAATCTTTAATTTTAAACAAAATGTGAGAAGTCTAATAATAATAAATTACAAATATTTCTCATATATTAAACATATTTTCTTGAGAAATGCAATTGTGAGAAAACTTGACTAAAGTTCGTTCCTGATGATATTATTTAAAAAAATATTCTATCGCCTGAAAAATAACCGACTTATCATAATGCTTGTTTTATAAAAAGTATTTAAGGGTGTGGTGTCCAAGTTCTAATCTTAAAATTCCATCTTTTCGTTTTATAGAACAAATATTCAAGTCATACATTTTTTCGCTCTGTATGCATATTTCTATTACAAAAGTGAATAGCGCTACAGAGCAGAAAATATCTAATTGTAATATTTACTGAGTAAAATAAAGAAATTCAATTTTAAGTTTAGAAATTAGTTTTAGCACTCTTATCACCTTTCAAAAGCGAGAGCTTAAAATTAGTCAGGAATCTTGTAGAGCTCTCAAAAAATTCGTTTTGCGGCACCCCACAAAGAAATGTTATCAATAATTTTAAAATGTGTAAATTGTCTCAGCATTATTTTATGGACCTATTCCAAAATTCGAGGGAAAAAGGTTGCCATCGTGGGTTTACCAACACAAAGGAAAAGATGGATATTTTTTAGTCGTTAGTGCAAAAGTTATTTCGTCAAGTTCCGAAAAGGATTGACGAATTCATAATGCTACGTCATCGATGAAGGAGACTCAGGTGGTACCGGAAGTTGAGGAGTTTGTCGAGCTGGGACTCGCCTTGGCCAATGTTGAGGTGAAACTGGAGGCGTTGTTCTAGGTGTTACTGGTGCGGATCCAGCCGTTAATCTCCAGGTACTTCCGCTACCTGGTCCAGCTCTTCCAACGTTGTTCAGACATACACTGCTACTACTGCAAGCCACAGCTGCCGAGAGATCTACCCTGGACACAGCTCTAGAACAAGAAAAAAAAAATATAAATGGTGTTGGATCTGCAAGTTCAAACTTACAAATTCAATTTCTTCATTTTATCTGATAAATATTTTAACTATAATAAATGTTTTTCGCTGAATAAAGTAAATTACCTGGATGGAGGTGCAGATCCGGTATAAGAATGTAAACCTGCTGGACCACTTCGTGGCCTTATGGCAGAAATCGTACTACATGATCTCGGCAAAGCTGGTGAAGGTGGTGCAGAAGGTAACATTCTTGGACTTTGTGGTGGAGTTCTTCCCCCAGTTAAACTTCCTGAAGATGATTTTCTTCGCAAGGTCCTGTTCAATCAAAAGAATTATGAGTAGACCTAAATTAGGAGTCAAAAATGTTCTTGAAATCAGTTAATCAGGCAAAGTTACAGTGAACCTTGTAATTTTAATACATTTAAATTAATTATATCATTATCTTTAAAGTTTGTTAATGTATTTTAAGCTTTAACTTCAAAATTCAATCTTCTCATTTTACTCGACAAATATTATACATAATTATATATTTTATCGTTCTGCATCCATAATTCTATTTAAAAAATGAGAAAAAAATCTAATTATGATAATTATTGAGTAAATGAAGAAGTCGAGTTTTGAAGTTAACAATGGTTTCAAAACATTTAAGTAATATATAGTGGAAAAAAATTCCCGAGAAAATTTTGTATATTCTGAAGGATTCTTTTGTACCCTTGACTGACTAACAAAAATAATTATAAGAAATATTATAATTAAATACATTTTTGCTCTGTATGCATATTTAAAAAGTTAATAGCGTTACAGGGCGAAAAAATATCTAATCATAATATTTCTTAAGTAAAATGAAGAAATCGAATTTTTGGGTCATAATTTGGATCCAACGCACCCTTAATAATTACAATTTTTCCTTGAAGAATGTATCAGTGAATTTTTTCGCATATTCGCAAGGGACGTAGTAGAGGTTGCTGAATAAAAATTAATTCGAGTTTGAAAAATTAATTTTGATTGCAAGAAATCTACATCAATCTCCAATAGACTTTAAAATGTAATTCTGGGATCACAAAATGTTCCACATAAAAGCGATACTGGACATCAAATTGATTAACTCAAACTGTAATAATAATTTTGCTACTCTACTGATTAAATGAAAAGAAGAAAGAAACTCAATAGACTTACGATACGCTTATTAACTTCTGGTCAAACAAATTAAATAAGCTAACAATCATTACTTTATCGCAAATGTAAATAATTCTGCAATTAGATTGAACACCTCTCATAAAAAGGAATGATTTGTCATCCCTGATTTTGAGAGAAAGAGGTGTCAAGAATTATTTATTTTGAAAACAAATTGAAGGAATGATTTTAGATTTTTAGGGAGCCTCTAACCTTTTGGAAGGTTGTCTGCATAATCCTGTAGGACAAGGGCGACCCATAGCACATTTTCCCTCGCAGACTTCTCGAGCCAAAGCTAAAGATTCGTAATTTCTCAAAGTGGCTCTACAAGCTTCTCTGTCAGTAGCTGCAAGAGCCAAGCTTGGAAAACGTTCCTTTAATCTTCTCCTTTCCTGAAATGGATTCGACATTTTATCGCATTTTTCTCTTATGCAATATCAAGATTCTTCTTCCTATACTAATACAATTTTGCTCTATTCAAGGGTATTAACACTCAATAAATTAGAAATTAAGCATCAAAAAACATCACAAGTTATTAAAGAGGATTTTCAGAAATTTTAAGTGATTCAAAATACTTTAGATCTTTTAAATTTTTTTCTAGTTTTTTAACCTTGAAGAGTATTTTACCTCTTGAAGGCGAGTGGATTCAAAGTCTTCTAATTGCTGTTGAAATCCAACATTTGGATTTGCCACCGCTCGTCCCACCCTTACAACTTTGAGAGCATCTTTCCACGACAGATTGGTGGTGCTCATAATATAAGCAACCGCAACAGTTACGCTTCGCGACATTCCGGCTAAGCTGGAATTAAAACAGATAACTTAAATTAAAAAATTTTATCATATCTTCAGGAGAATTTTAAAATCTACTTTATATTAGATTCCTAGTATTATTATATTCTGAACAGGAATATGGTTTAGTTTAGAATTTAAGAAATTATTTTACCAGTGTATCAAAACATTTCCTCCACGCAGGCGGGCTGCATGAATAAAATCGTTGCACAGAGAAAAATATTGAGATAGATTTTGGTCCGGCGTATCAGCCGCTAAGATGCATAGATAATGTTTGTCCTGAAAAAAAAATAAATATAAACATTTCTCAAGTGAGGTACAAATGGAAAATTAAACGACTCATAAAATATAAGTATGAAGTTGTATGTTGATAACTTACAGAATGAAGACGACGTGCTGCATCATGTATTGCGAGGATATGAGTGATTTCAAAACGCTCTAATTGAGCAGCGTCCTTACTGTCGCGGTAATTTCCAACGTAGAGACCCGGCAAGACCTTTGCAAATACAAATATAATTACTGCAGATATTTCATTTATTCATCGTATCATAAACATCAGATTTTAATTTATCTGGCGAGAATAGTTAAGATTTTAATTATTCGCGAAGGGCTAATTATTGAAATTCCTTATAAACTCTTTAAATTTTGTGTAAGTCTCCTAAAATCTCTTAAAATTCCTTGTAATCTCTTAAAATTTCATGAAATCCTTTAACATGGTTAAAATTTTTTTTTAATCTATAGCAATATCTAGGAAATAATTTTGATAATTTTTTTCAACTCTTAAATTTGGATATGATTATAAAAGAACATTTTAATAAATTGAATCGTTGATTCTCCTCCCCTCTTTATTTCTCTCTCCTTTTTCCCTGGCGCTAAGACCTTATCAGTCTCTTATTCTCAAGTTGACTCTCTTATCGAATCTGTGTAACGTAGACGGCTCAACTATTTTTCGCAAATCGTAGATATGCAAATTAGTTTTCAAGCTTTTTCTTGCATTGCTCTCCTGGCAATTGTGTCTTCAGACCTCCTCGAAAAAAGGGAAAAATATGAGAGTCTTTCCAGTTCTACCACTCAATCTAACAAAATCATCGATCCTCCAAATTTGGAAAATAATATCGTCACTTCAAAGACAATTTTAATCGACAATAATAATGAGAGAAATCATTCATTACCCGAAAAACCGAACCCGAAAAATAATACTCAACTCCATCTCGAAAAGAGGAAGGAACATATTGGAAATGTAGATTCGACGAAAAATAAAAATGGTAATGAAAAATCGGGGAAAGAAGACAACTTAGAAGAAATAACACAGAAGGTAGTGAAGGTAAAAGAAAAGGACAATAAAGAGCCGAAAAAGGAGAAAAGGAAAGAAGAAAAAAGTGAAAAGTTGAAATTGGATATTTTTGGTTTGAATGTTATTCAAAAAACCAAATCCTTATTACCAAATAAGCGAATTTTCTCTGACTCGGAAATTGAAGATTCAGAAGAGAAAATAAAAAGTAAACTCGGCAATGGAGAAAATTTTTTCCAGGGACACAAAAAGCGATGTAAATGCAAAAACAGAAATAAAAGGAAGGACAATCAAATTCAAAATGATGATGTTTCTGAAAAACGATCAGAAATTGACTCAAGTTCAAATTCGAAAATTACTTTGACAACAAAACCAACAAGTTCCGAAATTTTGAATTTGAATCCTACCCCAAAAACGTATCTGACGCGAAGGAATAATTCTGGAGATAGTCCTAAATATTTAGAGGAAAAGAAAAAGAAGAAGAAGAAGTGCAAAAGAAAGAAGAAAAATAAAATCGTTCCAGTAGAAGAAAATGAAGAATTGTACACCTACAAAGTCAAAAATTCATCTGGTGATTCGTATGTTAATTCTGGGCAGATTAATCATAATATTAATCGAAATATAAACATTAATAAGAACTTCAATCATTATAAATAGAAACCTTTCAAAGTATATTTTGAATATATTTACATTGGGTTAAAACTCCTTTACAAATTGAAATTATTCAATTTTATATAAATTTTAAAATGATTTCAAAGAAAAAGTTAATTTGGAATAAAAAATAGAATTGTTGAATCTTTAAAAGGAGTTGCTTTCTACAGATTATTTCATGGTTCTTTAAATATATTGCACAAATATTTTCTATAGTTGACACATTAAAATTGATATTAATACTTTTAACTACCTATTGTACTACGCTGATAACTTTATAAGTTGATACAATCTCGATTGTCGACAGAAGTCATGCGGAAATTTTAATAATAAAATCTCAAGACAATAAAAAAGTAGCAAATCCTATCGCTTTTTGTAACGAACCATTTATAATATAGAAAAATCGTTAAAAAAAGCAGGATAAATTTTAGGAAAAAAATTTTCCTATAGAAAAATATTACTTTTCTTATTAGCCTAAAGATAATGATTTCTTGTGATACAAAAATACTGGCAACAAATTCGAATGCACCGCTTTGTTAGGCATTATGCCAACCCTGACGAAAGTTTTGGATAGAAATTCTATTATAATGAATTCGAGTAATTCCGAACCATTTCGAAATCTATATCCGAGTGAATTCTAACTAATCTAAGCTAATCCGAAAAAAATACAGCCGACGAATATTTCTTAATTCATATCAATCAAATCAAAATGATGCTTATAATCTTATGATTATAAGATTATTATAAAGATCTTATGATCTTTAATAACTCTGACAAATTTGTACTGCATTGAGGAATTATTGTATTCCTTTTTATTTCTTGTTCTGGACTCATTCGACGTTGTAAATTTTACCTAAAAATATATTCTTCATTTAAGGAAACGGGGTCGTGTTCCAGAAGTGTCTGAAGCATGTATAAATTCGAACATTTACGATTTTATAATATCTGCAGATAATTTTCTTTTTTTCTAAGTATATATATATATATTTAAAAAATAAATCAAAATCAACACTGTTAGAAATTTTTGATGTAATTTTACGTAATTTTTAACGCAATTTTATTTATAAGAAGTTTTATATAGTTATGTATATATATGTTGCATCAAATGAAGTTAAATTTAAAAGATGATACCTGAAAAATTTGTATACCTTGTTCATGCCATTGCCCATGATGCTTGTCAAGGAGGAATCTAGGCTCTCTTGTTTGAGATCATATCCAACAAGAACAAGATAATAGTTGAAAATTGAAGGCTCTATCGATATCGATCCTGCATTTTTATATAATCTATTCATCGAGACTTCTCCATCCCTTCGTTATCGTCGTCGTCTTCTTCGGCCTCTTGCATTTCTTGGACGAAGGTGCCCATCCTACTTTGCACCTTCTACAATGTCCATAGCGTTTCATCTTCGATCCGTTATTGCACTCCTTTGAAATTTAATCTTCTCTAGATTCACTTGAATGCACCTCATGGATATCATTCACGCGCAAATGAAGCGGTTCTACAAAAGCAGAGTAAAAATGCTTTTTTATCATTTTTATCAAAGAAAGAAATTTCAATAAAACTTCAGGAAAGTTTTATTGAGTTTTGTACTTAAATATTATTAATTGTCCATGAAATGTTTCTCGCACACTCTAGCGTGCGTATAATATTTCTACTAGTAATACATATTGATTTTAAAAGCGTGTTATAAATATATATATGTATATAGTATAGGCTTTTAATGTAAAGCATGTTTTGATTATTGATCGTTACATTATTTTTTCATAGATAAAATACAAAGTTGGGATACTCTGTTTGTTTGTTGTTTTATTGAATTTTTTTTATTAAATATACATGCTGCATAACCGTAGAATGAGATTAAAGAAATACGAATTTCTATTTTTCATTTTATTAAAAGAATTATAAAAAGAATAAAAGAAATATTTCAGAAATCAGTATTTGTTAACTGGTTATAGATACAAGAAATCTTTGGATTAACTGACTTACGTAAAAAGTCTATCTCTACATTTTTTGAAAATATATTCATTTAATATTGATAGTCGTGAGTAATGAAAAAAAAGTAATATATGTATGTATACATTTTTAAAAAGATTTTCATTTTCCAATAAATTTCATTTGGCGTATATCGCAGTAGAATAGGAAATGTTAACCAGACAGTTTTCACCCTATCGTGATTGCCTTTATCCACTTGATGTACTTCAACCCAACTTCACCATATTTATATTGTCTGCTTATTTCAGGTCAATTATCTAACAATTTAGGTGCAAGTGCAAGTGTGAGTATAAATGTTCTGTATAAGCTTACTTAATTGTATTTAAAACCCTAATTTTTCCTTGGTTTTCCTTTTGCTCGACACTGCAACTTACAAGAGTTCAAGTTAAGGCTAATTCGTGCAAAGTGCTACTTAGAAACCACAAAGTGAGAGAAAGAAGCCCTTTACCCAAAGCCCTACAAATTACAAATTTTTAAAATCTATCAATTTTGCAAATAAACAATTTTGGAGATAAACCTATAAAAATTAGTAATTTAAAATTCAGTTGAACGTCTGTACAATAATGTATTCAAATATATTTAAATATATTCAGACACATATTGCAAACAACGGATTCTATGAAAGCTACTCGACTTGTAAACATGTTTTCTTCAATATTCAGTAAAAGAAATTTGGATTTCCAGATGGCGAGATAGGCAAATCTAGGCTTACGAAAACAGAATAGTAATAAAATAATAAAAAAGTATAACATTGATTATATTTTAAAATATTAAGCCTTTTAAATTCAGTTTTAACTTGAGCAAATTGAAAAGTATTGTCAAATTTGAAACACAAAAAATTTCAAACATTTCTGCAATAAATGTAGATAATGCTAATAAATATAAAATTAAATGAATTACGAGTTCTTTTAGGAAGAGCTTTATAACTCGCATACTTTAAAATGCAACTTCTATTCATGATTTTCATGTATAAAGAATTTTAACGAGCCTCAAGAGCAGAGAGAGAGTGAACAATTTTCCACCCCTGTTATTAAGAATCCCAGCGCACCAGAAAATCTCAAGGGGCTCATGTATAATTACTAAAGTCGTTTCCTGTGAATTGCACTACAAAGTTTGGTTTAGAATATACTTATTTTATTAGGCTTATATTCTATTGTCACAGTTAAACTCTGTTTTTAATCTTTATCTTTATCTCTATCTTTACTTTATCTTTATACTACCTTTGCTTTACTATTAACATCTTTTTCCGAAAATTCAAATTTCCATAAATTATAAACTTTTCAAAGAAGAATTTTGAACAGAAAATATTATACATTTTTTTTAATTTTCGAGAATTTGAAGCCGGGAATTTTCTATAATTTCGTTAATTTTATTTTGATTAGGGAATTTATATTTTTCGGAAAAAATACAATATTGTAAATTTTCGGGAAAAATATGTGGTCCCAGTATAACTTGAAATTAATGAATTATATACTTGAAAATAAATTGGACTTCAAAAGTGAATATTTAATCAAAATATTTCCAGATTTCGCGGATTGATACTAGATTAATAAAATAGTCGCAATGCTGTATGATGAACCAAGTGTTTGTTGAATCGATAACATTTTTCTTGTGAATAAGACACATTTGTAGAAGCTCAAATGATCTGTTGTCATGAGAATTGTCAAGAAAAAGACTCGTAAAAGTCAAACTAGCAGAAGCATTATGTAGCTATTGTCAGAGAATGAGTTATCTGGCATTTTATGACTAACAATTTTATTATACTATATAAATGTAATTGTTTCAAGAAATGACTATTAGAATATTGTCTTCAGATTTTGAGGGTTGCTATTTCCAAATATGAAATATAAATTGAAAATAAATGGTAAAATTTCAGACCAACAATATTCATCAATATTCTTTTTCTTTAATATTTGGATGAATTCCTAAAACCAAAATACTTATTATATTTACAAAATTATTTGTAAGCGATTTACGTTATGAATATGCTGTATACATAAAGAAACACTAGAAAAATTTCTTTACATCTTCATATTTTTTTATAAGCCGTATTGAATCTCTGTTAAAGTATCGACAGTGGTATTAAAAATGTGTTCGAGGCGTCACGCGACTCCTATTATTTTCTTTGGGCTTCTCTGAATAAAAATTATCTAATAACATTACAGTATTTTCCAAAAGTCTGAAAAGGAGATTCTCGAAACAAATGATTTCTTCAAAAAGTATAATGTAAATAAAATATAAATTAAATTATTAGTCTTACCCTACTATTTAAAAGAAATTTCGAATTTTCGTTCAAAAATGATTTTACGAGGGAAAAAAATTAAATAAAAAAGGAAAACGAGTTTTCGAATGACCACGGCTCGCGAGAATTATTTGAATTTCTTGTTTAGTAGTTCGCGAGAACGAGGAAGCGTGGCGAGGGTGCACCAGGGTGATAATCGCGTATCTGAAGGGCGCGCCGTGCGAAAACTGTTTCGTTTGTAGAAAGCTAAGAATTGCACAGGAGTCGAGCTTCCACAGACGGACATACGGATTTACGTTGATGTAGAATGGGTAGTAGAAGCGCAGGCGCCGCTCGATAATACCGCCCGCACTCCCTAATACCCCTAGTCCATTCCCTGACCACAGAAAACATAAATCTAGTGTACTAGGGCTCGAACTGTGAACTAGGGTAACAATCGCTCCCTGGGTCACAACCACAACTTCGCACTGTGTCGATTAGGCCTCAATTTACTTAACAGTTTAAAGTTTTACACTAATCGACATCAAACAGTTTTCCCAATGAAAAAGGGTATTTTTTCTGGTACTCAACATTTCAATTGCTAATTGCCAGTAAAACTACATATTTTAATTCAAAGAATATATACAAGTATACAAATAAATTAAAAAATGTTTCGCAAAAACTCGAGAAACTTTACACGACTTCAAAATAATTCAGAAGACTTAAAAAAAGCATTCATAAGAATATTAAGAATTCAGCAAAGAATTTACAAGTTTTTTTTTCTTGTCATTAAAGATTGTTTATTATCTCTTTCACGGATTGAAGTCGACAGTGAATTATTTTCTTAAGTTAATAAGTTTTATGTATTTGTTTTGTTCAGCGACTATAAACGTCACCTGAATGCCATAAAACGAAAATTGTTTTTAAGTCTTTTGATGATTCATTTAAATGGAATTCGAAATCGCTTTTCATTATTTATATATTTTATTATTGATTATAATGATACTAGCATTATTTGGGTATGCACGCTACATTGCACGAGAAACGTTGTGTTGCTAATAAAGGAAAACTTTTTAAAATCTCTGATAATTTCTTAAAATCGTTGAATTCTTTAAATCTGATTAATCTGTTAATCTTTTAAATTTCCACAAAAACCTTCGACAATCTGTTAAATAAATTGTAAAAGCTATAGAATAGGACAAAAATAACAAAAGCACAAAAGTATATAATACCAGAATGTCTATTTCTATGCAAACGCTTGACTAAAAAAAATTCTTGACTCATTCAAGCATCCCTGGAGGCATTGGCTTATATTCCCTTCTTTACTTTTCTTCTATAATAATTCAGTTTCATTTATTTCTCACACGTACAGTAACTTCACATTTTAAGAATGTGAAAAGAAAGTAAATAAACAGGAAAACTAAATTTAAATCTCTTTCACATTCACGAATCAAAACAAACATAAAATGTAAAATTACCATTTTTTTCTTTTAAATTTTTATTAAAAAATCTCTAAATTTCCTGAATATTTGATGTAAATGTACGTGTCTTGAAATTGAAAAAATTATATTTGAAAGATCTAACACTGTAGAATTTATAATTGAATTCATGTAATTTTGTACTTTTTTTCCTTGAAGCTTCATCTCTAATTCTTTTGAGAATGTCAGTAGCATAGCTAACCATGGCAAGGTATCTATTTTTACTCCACCCTTAATAAATTAAATTAAATTAAAATATATTCCGGCCTGGTTCTGACATGAATATTTATAAGAGCATAGAGGGTTTTGTGTAAATTTGAAACTCGTTGACTCATGCAAAAATGCTTACGCGATAAAAAAATTACCAACGTTGTTAATTTTCTACACTTTTCCCTTATCAATAGCTATATTTATTATTTAGAACTAGCATTATCACTTGCGCGCTACGCACACGACACACGTTTCGCTTTATGTTTTTAAGGGAAAAATAATTTTTAATATGGGCTCAAAATTGATTATCAGCATTATTTTTTAAATGTTAAAGTCTTGAAAAAGTTCCAACTAAAATTGATTATGCATAATTTATAAGCTATATCTGGCAAAGCTTCAATTAAAATTCTACTCAAAATTATTTTGTCAACGACTGGTGATAATTATTATAATTATAAGCAGTTTCCGGCCTAGGTTGGAGCGTTACCGTCATTATTATTTCACGGCACGTGAGCTGAGGTGCTTATAAATTGAATGAGTCAATGAAGCTTTCTACGTGAGAACGCATTACTATAGATATAGATTTTACAATGATAGTAAAACAGTTAACACTTAGCTCTTTCTTAATTAAAAATGTTGAAACAAATTTCTAATCTTAAAATTCGATTTCCTCACTTTACTCAACAAATATTATAATTAGATATTTTTTGCTTTGTAGTCTTATTCACTTTTTAAATATAAATATGCTTATAGAGCGAAAAATTCCTAGTTTTAATATTCTTTTCTTAAAACGAAAGGATTGAATTTTGGAGTTAGAGTTCGAATTCTTTGTAAACTTTTGAAATTCTTTAAGATCCTTTGAAATCTTTTTAAATCCTTTGCAATCCTGGTTTTCAAAAAAATGCAGACTTTTTAGTGGTTTTTTACCGGCCCTCAAAATTTAAGACTAATTCTCGGGTTTCCTGGCTATCTCGGTCAGTGACCACCCTGCATTCCATTCATAATCTAAATTATAATCTTAAATAATAGATAAGTCTTTTTTGAGTATAATTGTTTCTAATTTGAATTCTCTTACTTCTATTGTTTTTATATTCAGACAATTTTTTCAAATTGGAGATTTTCTATTCCAGCAAGTTGAGTCATCCTTCGCGAATTATTGTCGGCGCTGTTTTTCCTGCTGTACTGGAGCAGCAGCAGTCGAGTGGAAAAAAGTTGGAAGTGAATTATTGTTGTTTGACTTTAGTTGTGGTCGGATATTCTTTAACGGGTGCATAGCAGATGAGAAGCAAACCGAATAGAATTAAAGATGTTCCGGACCACCACATCAAGGACGTCGATTCTCCAAATGCCAGAAAACCTATCAGTGCCTGCAATGATTGATATACTTTTGTAAATTTGTGTCAAGTGCAGTCAAGTGTAGTTTCTACTAGAAGGCTATTTCACTACTTCCTACCATCGACGAGTGATATTAATTGATATTAATAAAATAAAATAAATTTAAATTTAAATTTAAATTATTAATTGTGAATTCACACGACTTTTTTTTTAGTAAAAAATATAGTATTATGCTTTAAATTGCATTTTGGAACAGTTTAAGCTTCTTATCATGAAATCCATGAAGAAAAAGATTTGTGTTTCGAAGGGTAAGTTAATTTTGTTCTAATTAATTGGGTTCGTCAGACTAATTTAATACAAATACAAATTTTTTAAAATTGTAGCAAAAGTGAAAAAATTTATTTGCAAAAATATTGAGGGATTGATCACTTTTGAAATCTGGTGTACAATCGTTTATGAATTCTTTCGGCATCCTTTGAAATTCCTTAAAATCAATTAAAATGTTTTGCAATCTTTTGAAATCCTGTGAGATCTTTTGAAATTCCTTGAAATCTTCAAAATTTTGAAATCTGGTATACACTCAAAATTCAAGTGATCAACCCCTCCACAAATATCATTTTTCTAGTCAAATGAGAAACCTGAGAAACTTCCTGGGGTTTAAATGAAATAAAATGTTCTATTTTAGCTTCAAAGATTTTCAAATTTTCATCTTTAAAAATTTACAGTACTTTTAAATTAATGTTCGAATTTTTAATTTTTTTAAATCTGCTTTTAATGTATAATTCAAGAACAATGAATATTTATTTTAAGAAATTTCAGTTTCATTGAACTATTAAATTTAAAAATAATGGCGTTATATTTGCAAAAACTAAGGACAATTGCAAAGAAAAGGCATTAAAGTTGACCTTCGGCCTGCATCAGTGGGCCGTAAAGATTGGTCATAAAGTTCAGAAGTGCCAAAGATTGTTGCAAAGAGTTCAAAGAATCTAAATCTGTAAAGTGATTATTGTTTATTAAAATAATTATTTTGACCTTTGAAATAAACAAAAAGTGAACTTACTCGGAAATTTATATTGTTTGAATTTTAAACTACTCTATTGGGAAGTAACGAAAACGCTCACAATTCGCCACCTACTTCCTGATAATTGATATTGCCAGTGGAATAATTGAGTGCTTATGAGCAGTTTGTAGTCTCAGGGTGGCCAGCTGGCCACTGACTGGGAAAACCAGAAATTTTGTTGATAACCGGAAAGTTTTAAACTTTAATGATTTGCAACTACAGGTTATATAAATCATAATTATGTGTCTTACAGGACATCGATTACATACACACACTTCTTTACAGGCCTATGAGGAACAACTTTTGTCAGCAAAGTACCTTTCACTCTTCTTTCTCTTTCTCTCTCTTTCCCACAAGAATATATTCTCCGAATGTATTGATACGAAGTGAATAATTTAACAGAGGTAATTCATTACGTTAACTGCCTTGGGAACGAGATATCAATCATAAATTATTTTAAGGAGTAACCAATTATTAAAGAAGAAAGTGTGTAAACGCATTGAAATTGCGAAAAAAGTTCTGGGAAAAATGAGTTATTTAACAAACAATAAGAGATCAGATAATTGATCAAATATTGCATTAAAGCTATATTCTTAAAACATTAATCTATTCTTAATATTCTATTCTACCAATTTCCACTTGAAAAATTCTTTTAGTTGGTAAAAGGAATTTTAATGGATTTTGAAGGGAATTCAAAAGAATTTCAAGATGTTTTAAGTGTTTTTAAAGTATTCTAAGGAATTGCAAAGGATTTAAAAAGAATTAAAGTTACTTCAAGAGATTTAAATTTCCCTTATTTTTCAATTTGAAAACAAATCGAATTTTGTAGATAGAACTTGGACCCAACAATTTTAAAATATATAAAATCTTCAAAAATATAAGATAGACTTAATAATATTGGTTTTTGTGTCAAATTACGATGGTGACGCCAGTACGTATGACACTCAGATAAGGCTATTCGTGATAATCAGATAACGAGAAATGTGTTTCATCATAAGCTGTAAACATGAGATGAACAAATTTGATTTTTGACTTACCGAACAAAAATAGTTTGTAGCTGCACTCGCAACTGTGGCTGGTAATGAAGATCCACTTCCTTGCAAAGCCTTAACAAAATACGTACAACCAGCAGTGTTACATCCAATCATAAGTCCCAGGAAACAAATTTTTGGCAACAAATCAATCTAAAAACAAAGTTATCAATATTTAAGAGTGTCGAATTCAAACTCTAAATTACAATTTTAAATTTATTCTCCAAGGTTGAGTACATAATTATATAAAATGAAAAAAAATGTTAATACTTTTTATCTTCGTGAAGATAACATGAAGATAGATAATGAAAATCATGAATACATCTTTAGCTTTTAAAACTATTTTATTCTGTTTATTTGATTAGAAGTAATAAAATTACCGGAAAAATCCCTGTGAATCGTTCAAATTTCGAATTTTCCCGCCACTTACCAACGACATGACGTCGAAGTTCCCTGCGACCTTGCCAAATAAACTTCCTGTTGTCGCTAAAATCCCAGCCACAAGAGCCAAATGAATTTTTGATTTACTTTCCTCCATGTCGACTTTTTTTTTATCAGAAAAGCTCGTTCGTATAGAAAATCTAGTCAGCGAAAATTCACTACTCTCTATAAAATTAAGGCACATGTACGTGGTCAATCATGTCGATTGAATTTCAGGTTTCACTGCGATCTTTTCTTATCAGACCCACGATAAATGGACGAGAAATTGTTTATTTTTTATACAACTGAGTTGACACGGATGCGGATATTCAGTTGTGTGAAAGTGAAGGATCTCGTTCAGTCCAGGAAGGCAGAAAAACTCGCGTATTGCAATTCAACAACTCTTTGGCGGAATGTGAATTAATTTTGGTACATGCTCCAAAATGTAAATGTACCTATGTATACTCCGTATACTCATCCCCAAAAAAGTAATTGAAAGTAATTTAAAAAAGTCGCTGCACTAACAAGTATCAAAATAATAAGTGACGCATCACAACAAATCTTTCATCAGATAACCTCAAAATTTATGACACTGTAAAGAAAGATTAGAAAGATTGACTTAACACTCTTACAGAAAAAAAAATATTTTTAAAACTTGATAGTTCAGTGTGAATAATTATAAAAGTAAATTTTAGCTTTGTTTAAATACATTCAGAAATGTCATGTAGTTAGAAAGTTGTAAAGCGACAAAATTAGTGAAAAAAAACCGGATCTGTCTGCCTGCCTTCAGCGCCGGATTGAGGTTGGAAAGGTTCCCGCGGTTTATCTTTTGTAGACTGAATTTTATTAATGAGATAGCAAGTTACTCTAATATAATAGAATAATAGATTTGAGTGTCTTTCTTCAGTTGATAATGTTGGATCGAGAAGGAAAACCGATAAGTGTAAATTGGAAAATGGTGAGTGAAGGGTGGCGTGTTAGAGCCTACAGGTAGTTTCCTCGAGGTGGTTTAAAAATGGCGACGGACAGGTAGACAGTCGACGTTGCGTGCTGGCATTTCGGAGCCATAAATGCATTTTTCGCGTCCGACGTGACTACGGTCGTCGATGTCGTTCGCAAATTCGACCGGAGGCGATGCCACGAATTGCGAGGTGGTGAGATTTTCAAGTTTAACGTTACCCCGACTTCCCAACATTCCGGTGCTCCTTAGCGTGAAAAAAAGGACGAGAGCAGACCGACAGAACCCGTATTTCACTAAAGGACATGTGCGAGAAATTCCGTCAGTTCTGATGTAAGTACGTCGTTATCTACTTGATTTATCTTCGATTTACCTTCCTTCCACGATGCCACGATGTCACCTTCGCACTTACTTATTTATTCAGAAATTAATTTTTGTTTTTACCTTTTTGTGGAAAAATCACAAGATAAGTTGAGGTTTTAAAAACTTGTTTAAAATTAAATTTTAATCAGACTTAACATTTATAGATTTGGTTTAGACTTTAGAGTTAAATTTTGAAGGGTAATCAATGCAGTTATCTTAAAATATTTCCGGAATAATTTTGTGAATTAAGCAACTGGAACGTGAAATCACTTCAAGTTTTTCTAATTTATATAATGTTAAGGATGGATTCATGAAGGATTATGTGAAATCAAATGTAAGTAAATTTAAATTTGAATTGGAATTCTTTAAAACAATTTGCATCACGCTTTTCTGGAGCAAGTTGTAGTCATTTTGTTATTTTTTGTGTTCTTTAAATTCGAATTCTTTGCATAAATGTTTAATATTTAGTTCTTTGGAAACTTCGCATTGTTTTAAAATATAAGAACCTAAATCACTAAACAGTATTTCAGTGTAATTTAAATATAAATAAGATTTTTAAGATCTTTTAAAGCAAGCTTTCCTAACGCCAATATTTTTAGATGTGTAATATATCAAGTTTTTAAATTTTAATTTAAGGGTTTTATGTCCAAGATCTAATCTTAAAATTCCATCTTTTCATTTTACAAAAAAGTATTAAAATCATACACTTTTCCGCTATATGTACATGCATATTTCTATTTCAAAAGCAAACAGCGATACAGACAGAGAGAAAAGATACATATTTCTAATATTTATTTAGTAAAATGATGAAATTGAATGTTTAATGCATCAATTGCGCATCAAGAATATACAGTAATTTTATCCAACAGGTAAATACAGTTGCAAGCACAACAAATATATAGCCATGGAACATTCGGATCTAGTTGCGGAGATGGTGCACGTGGAGAGGCTGACGACGCAGGAGAGGTTACATCTTGCGCGTCATCGTCGTCTTCAACAGCTCAAAGTTTGGCGACAACGCGAAAAAGAGTGGCTGCGCCACCAGACTCGACACACGAGTAATAAACGACACATATTTTTCAATGATAGTGTTATGCTACTAGAAGCTGCAGCAAGAAATGATATAGACGAGGGTAAGAGGCAATGAAAAAAAATTATGCTTATAATTTTTAATTTATCTTAAAATATCTTAATGTTAATTATTACAGTGAGGAGGCTCTTAAAAAAGGGAGTCAATCCAGACTCGACTAACGAAGATGGTTTGACTGCGCTTCATCAGTGCTGCATAGACGACAACGAAGAAATGATGAAGCTTCTTGTAGAGTTCGGTGCTAACGTAAATGCAGAAGACAGTGAAAAATGGACACCGTTGCACGCGGCTGCAACTTGTGGTCATCTTCATCTAGTAAGGTATCTGATCGCTAAAGGTGCGAATCTTCTAGCTGTTAATGCTGATGGGAACATGCCTTACGACATCTGCGAAGATGAGAAGACCTTGGACTGTATAGAAGGTAAAATTTTGGTTTTAGCATGTGTACCTTTTACTCGATTTAAAAATACTATTGACTGCATAGAATTTTGTTGTCCTAAGTCCTTTTGTCTTTTTAGGAGAAATGGCGAGAAGAGGAGTCACTCAGGAACTTATTGACGATACAAGGGCCTCTACAGAAGTTCAGATGCTGCGTGATTTACAAAAAATAGCCTCTGTGGGTGGTGATTTAGAATTCAAAGATCATCAAGGTGCAACACCTGTATGTACTATTTATTTTCGTCCGTAAGTTATATGTTATTTTCCCTCTTTTTATCTTAACTATTATATTTTGTGCAGCTTCACATAGCAGCAGCCAATGGTTACTTAAGAGTAGTTGAATTTCTCCTTGATCAGCACGTCTCCACAGATATAGAAGATAACGATAAATGGCAACCAGTTCATGCAGCCGCTTGCTGGGGTCATGTAAGTTAAAACATATCTCAGCATTTCAAATAAGCCAGTGTAAAGATAAACTAAGAAAATCTGGAACTTTAAGGGATATTTAATTCCCCTTTTCCATTTCAGTTAGAAGTTCTGGAATTGTTGGTGCAGAATGGAGCTGATTTGAACGCTAAAAACAAACATGAAGAAACGCCTGCTGGTAAATTAATAATCTCATTTTTTACAAGGATTTCTGAATTTTTCTTTTCAGCCTGGAATATATATAAAACTATTTTTTGCAGATATTTGTGAAGATCCTGAAATCAGGGAGAGAATCATGGAATTGAAAACAGAGCAAGAGAGCAAACGACTTCGCGAAGCACAAGGCAGGAGAATACGAAGGTCGCAGAGCATAAATACTCGGACGCAAAGCGTTCGAAGGACCTCCATCAGAGATAAGGTTTTAACAACCAAAAAAGATGCTCAAGAAGAAGCCCGACTAAGAATACAAGCTCAGCAGGTAGAATTATTTTAAGTTATTAAGCTTGAATTAGACATATCTTTTAGTCTTTAGGATTTAAAAAAAAACTTTTTAAATCTTTAATTAATGTTCGTCTTTATGTATTTACCAATTTTTTCCTTAAATTTAATTTATTTATCGAAGTATTTTTCACCTTATTATCTTTATCATGTGCAATTTTTAATGTTTTATTTCACAGACATACGTGTCATTATCTGCACCCACATCGAACACGCCAGCCACAGAAACTAACGGGGGTACGACAGAAGGTGCAAATGATACGGATTCAACAGCACTTGCACCAGCTGTTCGCAAAGGCCCAGAAGGAAAGGATAATGACTCCTTCCTACATGAAGATGTCGATAAAGACTCAGGTACATACCGAGGCTTTACTTGCTTGCATTGGTTGTGGTTTAGTATGTATTTGTGGTGATTGGTAGCTTTCTGTGAAAGTTTAAAATAGTCAAATTTGCCTTCTGGACTATGGCACAATATGTCGAAAGCTTGCAGATTCTCTAACAGTGTTGGAGTATAAAGTATAAACAGATCTTTTCCATCTTTCCTGGAAATTTCAAAAGTACATATTAAGCATTCTCTAGTCATACCAAGGACTTAAAATAGACTTAAGGGTTTTGGAACGGGTGGTAGAAGTAAAATATTTCTCCTTGTGAAAGGATCCTATTTGATTTATAGTTTTAACAACTATTCCATTTATAACCCTTAAAAGGGTTGGAAATATAAAATATCTTTGGGTCTTCTCAAGTCTGGTTTTACCGTCAGGCGGGCGAATCTAGATTCACTACATTCAAATTAAATCCTGTGTGTATGTATCGATTTACTGCCTTGTAGCAGATCTCAATTTGTAAATACATTCTTGGATGCAATAAGTTAGCTATCGATCATTTACCTGTTCTTTTTTTATTCCATTTCTGCGTGCTCCCGGTAAAATGATTCTGAGGTCAGTTTTTTATGTGACATTCCTATTTCTTTAAATTTTCTTCAATCTCAACAAACGTATTGTTCATTATGTACTGTCTTTTTGCTATATTAACTGACTTCGCAGCATTAGCGGTGGGACATCGAAATAAAGTCTTATAAAATCATTGTATCGAAAGCAAAGCATTCGATGTTATCGATGTCGATGTCCCATCTTTACTTCGCATACGTTTACAGCAAACGCACTTCAAACATTATCTTCACAATAGGGCACTCTTTAATCTTAGGTCTTTGTAAATCTTTTTTTCTTTCAAATAGTGAGTTTTCAATTGTCAAAACCTAAGAAAATCATATCTTAAATTAAGTTTAGAAAGCAAGTTCAAGGATATTTACAAAGTATTTAGAAAGGCCTAATAAATCGAAATTGATAGAGTAGCACTTTTTACTCATTACAAATTCTTCTACATACAATAAACTTCTAGAAAGCTCTCTACAGCACTCAAGGCGTGTTTAATAATTCTAGGTATACTAGAGTTGCTAAAAACGCTATTAATGACCAATAAATTATCGGCGTATAATTTAAGATATTACAGAATCTTTTGAAAATTTTTAAGTGACAACTCGGTCACGTTTTATAAATTCTTTCAACCGTTTTCAAGTGGTTTGAAGTACTCTAAAGGGGCTTTCATATTCCTAGACTTAGTTTGGAATGTTTTACAATATATATTTACAAAAAGTATCTTTAAAGCTTCTCGCATTCACCTTTTGTATGACTTAGATTCTCGGACAGTTTTTGTAACATTTTCTATACTCATTTATTTAGAAGAACTTAAGCAAGGGTCTTGCAAAATCGAATTAATCAGTTTTATCAACATAGCAGACTATTTAATCATACGCTGCATTGGATGGCTTATAGTTTTTTTTGTCTTTCATATTCGATCAAGCATCCTCTACTGCATCGTTCTTTTTTAAACAATGAAGACTTGGTACTTACAATTCGCCACCTTCTCATGCACTTCAATAAATTTCTGGTATTATACAAAACTACAGAGTTTCATAGATATTTTTACATATGCATTATGTATATATACATATGTATAATGTATCTTGTATGAAAAAGAGTTTACTTTTTCTTGATAGTTGACATTGACAGTGGAGTAATTGGAGTGATTATGAGCAGTTTGCAATCTCAGGGTGGCCATTGACCGGGAAAACCGGACATTAACTTGGAACTTAGAGTGCATAAATAATGCTATTATGTATTATATAATAAATATTAGAATACGTATATAAACAATGAAAACCGATTTAGAGTTCCATTTAAATGAATCACTGATAAGAGTTAAAAACAGTTTTCGTTTATAACATTTAGGTGATATTTATGGTCGCTGAACAAAAGAGATATGTACTTAAAACTTAGTAAATTGAGAAATAATTCACTGTTGACTTCAATCTGTGAAAGGGAAAATATAAAGTATAAAATTACAAGAACAAGAGACTTGTTAATTCTTTTGAATTCTTGACAATTTTCTTAAATTTTTGTGAATCTCTTTTTAATTCTTCTGATTTCCTTTGATATGTTATGAAGTTTCCGAAAATCGGGAATTTTTTTCTGAAGTTTAAGTGGCCACCCTGAGTAATTAAATTGCTGCAAAAAATGTAATTCGTTTTTATAATGTCTATCTAAAGACTCTACACAAAAAATTGTTAAAAATTCCAAATTTTATGTACGCAATGATTCCACTGCTAGTGCATGATTGATATAAAAGTAGTTCGCAAGAAGAGATCGCATCGTAGGCGAACCAAAATCGCGTTTTGAGAACTTTACTGTTATGAGAGAAATGCATGACAGTTGGCAATTGATTGAAGGCGAAGTTAGAACAAGACTGCATTAGCCAGTAGAGAGACGTGCAGGTAAAAGGATAGCTTTAGATTTACATGTTTGCCTCGGCAGTCGCAGGGCCTGACCCGCCTGTCGGTAGCCAGCAGCCCATTTATACAGCAGAGACCGATGCTAATGGCAAGATCAACATACACGTGTCTGTAGTTTTCGTCAAATCATTGTCGGACCTGAAGAAACAGAGGGCCCAGAATCGACATTCAACCACCAACACCGTAGATGCCAATGGCAACGGGGTTTCCTTGCCAATTTCCACCATATCCAATGCTGAAATGAAAGCCGATGACTTCCAGAGATTCCGGGGCAACACGAGCGAGATCCTTGGGGATAGTAACTCCGAAAAGAACTGCTGTATCCTTATGTAAGTCTTTCAGTATTCATCCTGTTTTTGCGAATTCAGTGCATGCTGAGTTCTGTACAGTTTTAGAAAAAAGAAACCTCTCCTCCGAGGACAATCGCTCTTTTAAGTCTTATTAAAATGCCTTATCAAAATGTATAATTTAAATTCACCTCTGATATCATTCGAATTTTCATTTCCATTAGAGGAGAATTGAGCTGGTTTGTTATTGAAATAAAAATCAGATCATATTCCTATGTAAAAAGAACAAAATAGTCTTGACGATCCATTAATTAAGGTTATTGTACCCAAGTTCCAACCTCAGAGTTCGATTTCCTCATTTTGCTCAATAAATATTATAACTGGATTTTTGTTGAGTTAAATGAGGAAATTAAATTTCTAGTTTAGAATTTAGGCCCAACACCCTTAAATGAGGGACCTTATCTTTGATTAATTATCGTTTAATAAAAAAATCACACTTATAGTTTTAGAGGAAGAACTTTTCGGAGATATTATAAATTGTATACAGATAATATAGAATTGAAATGAATAGGTTATTTCAATTGTAGAAAAGATGAGTTATAGGAAAGAAGAAAAAGTATTACTACGTTTTCAAAAAGGTTGTGAGGAAAAAAGTACTTAAGTGCCAGCGCAAGTCTTCTATTTATAGGTACGAAATTTGTTAATCTTGAACGAAGAGAATGCAATTCCTCGTAAAGGACGTTGGATCCAAGTTATAATCTCAAAATTCGATTTCTTTATTTCACTTGATAAATATTACAATTAGATATTTTTATTCACTCGGTATAACTACACATTTAAAAAAATAGAAAATCATGACTACAGAGCTAAAAAATCTGTAATTTTGATACTTTCTTTTTAGTAAAATTAAAAAATGTAATTTTGAGCTAAAATTTGGATCTACTACCAAACGTCTAAGGACGTTTATGGGTGAAACGTTCGCATCTTGTACTTAAAAACGCAGAGGGATATGAATTAGAATTTAAATTATTTATACAAGTGCTCGATATGGATAAGCGTTCATAGTTGTATATAATTTTATTTTATTTATTATCGATGTATCTATTTGTGTTCCTGCGTCGTGTACAGACTAAGCTATAAAGATTTATCTGTATTGTATAATATTTTTTTAAAGCGTTCATTGTACTTGTTTCGTTAGTATTTATTTCCAATACTAGGTTTTTGAATTCTCAAGAATGTACATTAGAGATGTCCAAAAGAGGTTTTATTTTTTTTTTTTTCTGAAATGGTACCTGTTTAAAAAAAAAACGTATTGCAATTATATAACTTGGTACGTTAATTAATAAATATTAAAAACTCTTTTTAAGAATCTAGCACATTGGGTTATAAAATAATTTATATATTTTATGTAAAATTAGTTAGTCCTCAGTTATAAAAATAGAACCTTTTTTGGGCCGCCCTAATAAAAGAATAAGCATCTAAATTCTTTAAAATTTTCAATGTCGCCAAAAGTTGAATTATTTCAAGTATTCAAACACAAACGCAGCCGGATTTAAAATTTGAAAATCAATATAAAAACTTATAAAGATAAAAGACAGAATTAATAGTAGCTTGACGTTTCCTGTTTGCACATCCATTATCACTTTACAAGCTTTTATCTGAAAATAGGAATCACTAGAAGCTATTGTGTCAAGGTTATTGTCACTGAATCTCAATTATTATTTTTTTTAATTGAATTACTATTGTAAAGTTCCATTTTCTAAAAGCAAGAGGGCTACGTCTGTGTCTGTGAATTTTCTAATATATTTCTGTAAATTTTATATTACTTTACTCTAGGAGAGAATATAGAGCTTGCTCGTTTGAATATTTCCCTAGATTGAAAGCTCAAAGCCTAATAGTGATTAATGATACATTCCTTAAAGATAAATAGCATACGATAGTAACGATGTAGCATAATTTAATTAAGATAAATCCAAATCAAAATTGTCAGTTTTTCTTGGACTCTATCTTGATAATTTTGGACAAATTATTTGTTAAATAATTTTTGCACTCACGCGCACTCCTTTGTCAAAAATGGTTGCTCATACTTATCAAGGAATTAAACTTTTAAGGGTGTTGTATCAATTTCTGCAGTTTACTCAACAAAAATTGTAACTAAATATTTTTCTCGTTCTGTAGCTGTACTGATTTTTCAATTAGAATTATGCGTACAAAGGAAAAAATGTTTAACTTAAATACTTTTTGCATAATTAAAATAATAATTTTGCTGATTAAAAAATTAGCAATGGTACAGAGCGAAAAAATATCTACTTTTAATATTTGTTAAGTAAAATGAAGAAATCGAATTGTGAGGTTTACTACTTGGATCCAACGCCTTTAATTCCTGACGAGTAAATATTTGTTTGTATAATTGCCAAGTAAACTACCAACCAACATTGTGATCTACGAGTGTATGAACTTGTATTTTTATAGAGGACGTCTAGAAGTAGTATTAAAAAAGTTGAGATTTTATTCTTTTAACAGCGAACTGAAAGACTAAAGCGCAATGAACTAAGAATGGTTTACATTCACTTATTTTCCAGTCAATTGTAATATAATAATCGAATGTAGGATTTAAGCTTGCTTTTCCCCTTGGGTTCATATTTTGTATAAATGTGCCCTAAATCTTTGAGGTTCCAAAGTCTAGAGAGGTGAAAGCATTTTTCTGAGAATTTATCTTCTTAAGGCCGTATGATCTAAGTTCAAACCTCAAAATTCAATTTCCTTATTTTATTCAATAAATATTACAATTATATATTTTTTCGCCTTCTAAGACTTTTCTCTTTTGAACTAAACTTTTGTCTAAAGAGTGGATAAATATTTGATTTTATTCCTTTTTGTATAAAATGAGCGAAGCGACTTTTGAGGCTAGAACTTGGGTCCAAATAAAATTAACGTAGAACATCGATAACATCACATTTTATTTCACAGCACAATAACTACGCCTTAGTGTATTCGATATCATTAATTATTGTCGATATTTCTCGCAAAATACATTCTTTATTTTTAATCTTTTGTATTTTGAGACTTGTCAAACTTTATCTCTCTGAATTAAGGGTGTTGATTTCATGTTCTAACTTCCAAATTGGATCTCATCATTTTATTGAATAAATATTTAATAAAACAAAAGTCAATCTCTAGAGCAAAAAAATATTTAATTTTAATATACTTTTTGCACAAAACGAAAAATTCAAAATCTAATTTCAAAAAAGCATTAAAACATTTAAAAAATAAGTACGACTACAAAGAGAAAAATATCTCATTCTAAAATTTGTTGACTAATGGGAGGAAATTAACATTTTGAAGTTAGTAGATTTGGCTTCAACGCCCTTAAATTGAATTTGGCCAAAAGTGAAATATTACTGCCAGGTATTGATACATTATTCTGTAGTAAAATATAACCGAAAGAAGAGATATCTAGAAAAATCGATATACTCTAAGAAATAGAAAGAAGTTTCTTTCAGTATAAATTCCGTCGTATCGCAACGAAACGGATTACATTACATTGTCACTTCGATAGGCTCTAGAAATTCGTCCATTAGCTCTTGTAGAAAATGTGTTTAATATCGAAAAATTTAAGCTTGTTGCAATTGTTAGAGAGGAAAAAAAGAGACTGCGCATTACTTAGTTGCAAAATCTTAAGTATGTTGGGCTTTAAGTTATATCCTCAAAATTCTTTCTCTTTATTTCACTCATCAAATACTATATTCTACATAATTGGATATATTTTCATTCTGCACGCAAAATTCTATTTGAAAAGCGAGTATCGCTGCAGAGCGAAACAATATCTAATCGTAATATTTTCTGAGTAAAATGAGGAAATCGAATTTTGAGATTACAACTAGGTTTCAATACCCTTAACGTATTTTCCGTTAAATTTTTCACTCTGGGGCGACACTTCCTGTGAAAGAGATTCTTCCAAAATGAAAGTCTTATCAATGAAATTGATAACTGTTATTTGTTGAATTGGTGTAATTGTTCCCAATGAAATTGTGGTTACTAAATTGAAAGTAAATTTAGAAAATCAAGGGGTTTTATAAAATGATTGTTTGGACACATTTATAAGGACAAGGAGTCCTCTTGTTGAAGAGACATTACGATTATATCGAAACTGTTTCTATAAACTCGAAATGTCTCGAAGTGTTAACTTATTTTATCTCCTCTTAAAATTATACACTCACTTCGAGATTTTCACTTTTTAGAAGCAGTTTTTATGATTGGAGTATTTTTAAGCTTGAAATGAAATTATTGAATATTAAGATATTTTAAGCTAATATCTTTTTAAATTTATCTTAGTAGAATAATTGTCTCAAATGACTTAAAAGTTCACATATTAAAATTGTTAAATTATCTAAGAATTGTGATAATTAATTTTAGAAAGCAGTTTTCTGATTGTAAGGAAAATCAGAAAAAATTTCTAGTATCGTCCCAGAGAATCTTAATTAAAAATTCCTTCGATTTCTGTAAATTGAGCGAAATCATTAGTTAAAGGTATGTTTTTAATTCGAAGGTATGATTAAGGATAAAAAATTATAAATCTTTAATAATCATTCGCATATTTTATTGAATAAGTGTCCTATGTAAATGTTAATATATCTGTGCGTTGAACAATTTGCGAGGATATTATGGCTCTGTGATTTTCAAAGTCTACACCATTTACTCATTTTATACTATGATCGATTAATCAGTGCCATCTCTTAACTCAATTTCTTGACAATAAAGCTTAAACGCAAAACAAATTTTTAATCGCAGTATGTTATCAAGATTTTTCATATGTCCTCGCATCTTGTGATATCATCGTAGACGATGCCAAAAAATGTCTTTTTTTAAAATATTTTAAGATCAGAATCAGGGTTGTGGAAGCAAGAATATTATTCTTTAATTGGTTCGGAGCTTTCGTCTTGATTTTGAGAGGCAATACGATGAACTTTCTGAGTAATCAAATATCCAACCCTGATTTGAGTTATATGATGAGTGTCCAAGACTCAATGATAAGCGGTCAGAGAATTTTATCAGCGCATTGACATCGAAGAAAGCACGAAATTTCTTTTTTTCATTTTCAGATTCCAAATATTTATTGTGCTTTTTTCAGTGTCTTCTAAACAATCTGTACCTGTGTCTTTAGCGCGGACTGACTGCATTTCTTAATTATTATACTTATTTACCTATTGTATATAACTGTGCATTCTCTATAATATATTATATACCAAATATTCTGAACAGTCTGTGTTTTTATTTAAATACTATACATATGAAGTTTAATTTTTATATCTCGAAATCTTCAAAATCCTTAGACCTGTAATTTTTTTATTGTTTCTCAAATCTTTTAAAATTATTTATCATAAATAGCATCATGTTATTAGTTAGTTAGTTTTTAAATAAATTAATTAGTTAATTAAAATAAATAAGTTAATTAGTTTTTAAATAAAAAATGTTGTACACTAACAGTTATTAATTTTCAAAAAAGTTTATTTTTCGATTAAATTTTGGTAGATATATTTTTCAAACTAGAAATTAATTTTATTTCATTTTAAGTAGACAAGGAGTCTTTAAGCCGGTAGTTAGAAACTAATTGTAAGTGCGTAGCTACTGTATAATTTTATGGAACTAAATTACTTCACTTAAATACTTATCTGGATTCTTTGTAGCCTGATAATGACTGATAAATACCAGAGCTATTTAGGATCGTTTCGAAATTTTATAAATAGAGTGATTTAATAAGTTTTATAAATATTATGCAATTATTTTAAAAGAATTGGAGATTAATTTGCTAAGTTACAAATTAAATGGGGCACATTTTTTCCTTGTGATTATTAATTTCAGTCATCACAAGTCGTCACCTATTTACTTTGAATGTTTTTCCTAAATTCCTAATTTAAATTTTATTAACTTATAATTTTTTGTCACCTACTTTCGCCTATTTCTATTTAAAAAAAATTACCTTTTTTTTATGACTATAGATACTGTGATGACTGTTATTGATTTCGGCCTCTTTTTTGTCTGTCGAAGGTGTTGCCTTTTGTGTATATTTATAGCGAGTACGTTTCTGCTTTATGACTATAGCGTAAAAGTGCTACATAACTTTTGCCATTGACCTAGAAGCCGTTGAGACCACTGTGTTATCGCATTGATCGTTCGCCGCTTAAAACGCGGAATAACTGTGCGAAAATTACGCTTTACTTTTGGAGGCAATATTAATATCGAAATCGTTTCGGAAAAATAAGAAAACACAGGTGCTTATTGTGTAAAATCTACTCTATTTATACATATAAAAAAAACTCTGAACAATCATTTCTCAAAGCTAAAGTAGTTAAATTCAAGAAAAACTGCGTCGAAAGGAAGAAAATTTATTCTGTAATGCAGTGTGAAGAAAACTAAATTTGGAAAATGCCTTTAACAACTTCACTTTTTCAGAAAATTTAAAATTCAACTTTTTTTACTTATTTTTTGTTGTTGTCTTACCTCAAACTTACTTAATGAAAATCAATTTGCAAGACCTACCTCAAAAATGATGATGTCAAGTGCCGAAAATAAATTTATAAAAGCCCCAGAAATTAATTCATAAAAATCTGATAAACTATAATAGATTTGATTAAGTTCTAAGAATAAAGCACAATTTTGCGAATTGGTCGGTTGATGAGCTCTGCATAAATGAAGATTACATCAGGCAGTCGTCCAATTGTGATATTATTTAATCAAATGGGAAACAGATGTGTATTTTTTTTCTGATGCAACATCTCACTTGGATTTATTGAAGCCACCCGCGTATTGTCTTTAATTAATCATTGGATTTTAAATTTTAATCTAGGAATTGAAATGAGTACAGCCTCAATTCTTAGAAATGTTCGATCCACTGTTTTCAAAGGAGGTAGCCGAATTTTCAAACGACCCTATTGTTCTCTACCTTTGGTGAGTATCTTTTAACATATTAATCTAAAATTATTTGTTCTACAATCATTTACTGCACACTTTTTGATCTTGGACTACAAACTTGTAGGCCGCGGTACTCTCAAAATTTTTTTTTGTTCCCTAAAAATTGCTTGCATTTTTTCTTTTCCTTTTCTTCTTTCCCTAGAGTTTTTTGAATTTTGAATTTTTTTAAATACATAAAACGGAAAATTAAACGACCAAAATTGAAAACATTTTAAACTCCCGAAATTCTCTAGACGTATTTTGAAAAGTTCAAATTTCCGAATTTTTTTTGATGATTCCGTGAGAGAAAAAAAAGCTGAACACGTTGGTCTTTGAACGGATTTTTTCGGGTGAAAAATGGCTGAATTACAGGCCCTGTTTATTTTGGTTATTTAAATCTATCCTTTAAGTAACAAAAATGACGGACGCTTCGTTGCTGGTTCAGCACACGATACCGTATATATATATGACGTTTACAAGATAATAATGCTAATCTATTCTCTTCACATGTTATAGAGTAATTGCCTCTCCCAGGGATCACAGCAGACGTACACTTTTGATAAAAAAAAAATGTTAAGTGCCTTTATCACACCTAGTGAATGGGAATTGATTTGGACTCGAGACAAATGGGCAATTGTTCAATGAAACATATCTTTGACAATAAAATCTGATTATTGCAAAAGAATGGCGCCACTTTTTGATAATTTCGCTTCCTCAATTTTAAGTATTCTATGAAATATAATACATTATCTCTGATGAGAATTGATGAGAATATAAAAATCTAAACATTTTTTCATGAGAATGTAAAAATTAATTTGCCTTTTCTTTATAAATTAAAACAAAATTATGTACTTGAAATTTCTGTTCACCATCTGAGGATTTCTTTTTGACTTAATTCTTTTTATTTGATTTTTTGAAACTGGAAATGAAGATTAGAAGTTAAGTAGTGCAAGCGAGTTTAGCAGAACTATGTGGCTTAATAAATAAAAAAAAGACCAAGAAAGGAACAAGAAAATTAAACTGACATGATACGCGTTTCACGAAACTAGATTGGAGGGGATAAGTCTTGTTGGCTGTAGATAAAAACCGGAACTCCTCGCTTTGAGTTCAGTCTTTTGCGCTCTTCTTCAACGCTCAGATATGCGAGTTACTTTCTAAAGTCGTGAAGCCGCGTGTCTTTCAAAAGTATATTCTTCAATTTCGAATTTTTCAAACCCCTTTTTATCAGGTAAATTCCAAATTATTTCAAAAACATGTTGACAAAATACCCAAGGAGTTAAAGAATTGTGGTATATTGTGCTAAAGTCTAGTTTTATAAAAAATATATGTTTTCTTATTTGACGAGACTGTTGTGAAACATTCTAAAATATACTTTGAATTTCAATGAGTTGCATTTCCTTGACTGATGCAATCTTTAGAATAAAGTGTAGCATCTAATGTTCTCATTTTTTTGTCTCTTGTTATTCTTGAGTATTTTCTTCCTTGGTTTGGATCTCTTGAACTTTGAAGAAATTCCTAGATATTTTCAGTGATTTTAAAGCAGTCAAAGAACTTCGTTTGATTTCATGAAATTTTAAGGAATTTAAAAAGATTGCAAGATATTTTAACTGATGTTAAGACATTACAATAACTTTAAAGGATTTTTAGTTGTCTTAAAATCTCTTGAATATTTTCTTTTTTCATTTAGGTATCTTGAACTTTGGATTTTTTTTTAATAAAACGGAAAATTGTTATATGTTATCTTTTTGCAGAAAATGCCTGGTCAATTGGAAGAAGTCAAAGGGAAGCGAGCCACTTTTGGCATGGGCTGCTTTTGGGCCGGAGACTCATTATTTGGGGCAACACCTGGAGTAATTCGCACATGCGTCGGTTATTCTGGCGGCAACAAGGAATCACCTACATACAGAAATATGTAAGTTAGATTCAATATAGTTTTAAAAATAGTAATTTAATAATTTAAATTCTTTATTTTTTGTTTCATTTCCAATATATTTGAAAAAATAATTCTGGAATCTTTGAGCGACTCTTCAAATAATCTTTACTCGAAATTTTAAATTAATGGAATGAAAATATAATTTTTTCTCTATATTTATGTAATTTGAACATTATATGAATCTTTTCGATAGGAAGGCGGAATGGTAAAAAAAGAAAAGGAGCCTTATCAAATTTTTAGACAGTAAGATACCGTGTATCGTATTTGCAGAGCAGGTTTACTTATTCATATCATCAAATTATCATTCAAATACGATTTCCGGATGAAAGTATACAAATATGTATATCTGATTTTGTGTATAAATTTTCCATAATACTATTTAAAAACACTTGCAATAATTTTTTTTAAATTCTGTTCCTGTTCTGCTAATAAGGAAAGTATTATTCAGATGATGAAATATTTTGTTATGAAATAACTTGATCCGGAAGAACATCTAAAATGATTAAAATAAATTATATCTTCAAAATAAGAGTCTCAATAGTATAGAAATTTGATTGAAGTCATTCCTTTAATATCAAGAATTGAACAGTCAAATGGAAAGCCTTAAAGTTAATTGAGTGGAAGAACCTTGCATACATATTTGATTGACAGAATTGGAACTTGTATTTTTTAAGTGGTATTTTATTTTTACAGAGGAGATCACACAGAGGTCATCGACATCGAGTACGACCCTGAAGTAATTTCCTTCTCTCAACTGCTTAGTCTATTTTGGAATAATCATGAATATGGCCTTACCAGAAAAATCAAACGTCAGGTAATTAATTATTATTCAAGCCTTCTCCAACTGGTCCATTGATCTAGGATATCGTTGTAGGTTTATGGTCCATATTACTACTGTTAAAACTCAAAGAATTTAATTCTAGTTCCCTAATTTACTTCCTTTAAACTTCTTTTTAAAATTTAATCTGTATAATTTATTCAATTTGAAAATAAAATAATTGTTGCTTCTTTTTCATCATCCTGATTTAGTTTCAAGTATTACTCAATTTTAATGATTTGGATTTTATCTTTGCAGTATATGTCTTTGATTTTGTACCACGACGAGGAACAAAGGACAACGGCTGAGAAGTCTGTAGATCACGAGCAACGCGAGCGCGGTGAACAATTGATAACTGAAATCAAGCCGTTTAAGAAGTTTTATCCAGCAGAAGAGTAAGTAAATTCAATTTTGTAAGAGTAAATAAATCCAAGAAATTAAACGGTTTTTTTGCTTAAAATTTCAGAAGATTCAGGATAAACTATAAATTTAATCAAAGCTTTTGAATGTAAAAATGTAAATTTGTAAATGTTTTTAGAAAAGCAAGACTCTTATATAATACAGAATAGAGATTGATGTAAAAGAAAGTAACTGTTTTTTTGACCAAATGGAATAAAACTAAAGACTTTACTTTAAAGACTTTACCCAACAAATTAAGTCTAATTATAATTTTCTTGGCCAATTTATACCTCCAAGTATTCAAAAATAATTTTTCTTTTTCTGGTTACAGTTATCATCAAAAATATCGATTGCAAGATCATCCATGGCTACTTGAAACACTAGGACTTACATCTTCTGAACAAATAAAACATTCACCTTTAGCAGCAAAGCTTAATGGATACTTGGCTGGTGCAGTGACTTACGAGCAATTTGAAAGAGATTTACCTAGTCTCGGCCTTAGTGAGAAAGTAGGCCAATACGTGGGCAAATTTGTTATCGAGAAACAAAACACTGGCTTGTATTGCTAGCACCATTAAAAAATTCTAATTCAAACTTATAAGACGTAGGCAAATCTCGGATTGATTTTTATTGAGGCCGAAATTCTAGCCTGATTTTATTAAATCGTAAACCTAAATCAATTGCAATGTGCGTAGGTGAAGTACTTCCTTAAATTAATTAAACAATTTTTAGTGTTGACTTGAATCTCTATTAAGAGTGTTGAATCCTAGATCTAGTTTCAGACTTTTATTTCCTCATTGTACTTAACAAATGTTTTTTAAAGCTCTATAGACACATTTCTACTTCTAAAAGAAGTAGATATACAGAGCGAAAAATTATTTAATTATAATATTTGTTAAGTAAAATGACAAAATTGAATTTTGAAGTTGAAACTTGATTCCAATACCCTTAATTCATTTACACTTGCGCAATTGTTTTTATCTCAAGAAATTTTGTATGTGTACAAAAAAACCCTTGTTGGTTAGTTTAGTTTGTAATTTAATTTTTTATTGAATCTAGAATTGCAATGTGCTTAGTTAAAATTAATTGTTGGTCTATATAAAGCAGGATACATTTTACTTTTTGTTTTAAATTATAAATGTAATCTTCAGTTTTCTCTCAAACATTAGGACATCTTTATTTGTGTCATTAATTATTCATAGCTGGACAAATAGCTTAATTTGAGATTTCAAACAATAGAAAGAATGAAATGAAGTATTAGAAAATAAGGATGTCCTACAAATTATGTTTTCAAAGGTGTATCGACATATCAAATAGTATTTTCCTAATATAATCGAAACACGTAGATTATATAATTTTACGATTGTACCTTTTTGTGTCCTTTGAATCGAAATAGTTATTTAGGAATAAAATTTAGTGTAGTAGGTAATCAAGTTTATTTTAGATTTATAATCTTACATATTATCAGGATTTATTAAAAACAGAAAAAAATAAATTTTGCAAGTGTGCATTTGTGCAAAGAATTACTTTTTGTATCTTATACAGCTTCATTAAAAAATGTTACTTTAATGAATCGCTTTATTTTATAAATTCCCCACTCATTTAAATTCTATATAGAATCAAATATTTACCTCTGAATTAGGGGGGTTGGATTTAAGTTCTAGATATATTAACTATTTATACTACTTTGGCAGAAAGACTTTGGCATTATTTTTCTATCGAATTTGATCATTTATTAAATGGTTGAAGGAGTTGGTATATACCAAGCATCCATCTCCCAGCACAGTTTTATACCTACTGCAAAAAGAGCTGCAGAACGTAACATTTTTCTAACAAAAGGATCACTCATTAATTCCATGAAAAGACAACTAAAAGTACAACCACATAAGTCTTTGAAATAGCCTCCGTTTACTGCTTTTTGTTTTGTCAGTTTTCTTCTCATCATTTTTTCTAGAGTGGAGAAAAAAATCATTGATAATATTGCATAAGGTATAAGAGCCAAAATTGAAGTTTAAAATGAAGATAGGAACTAGCACAAATTTACTCGTCGTTGCTCGGGGTTTTAAAGTATTTCAAAATATATAAATATATAGATGAATAGATAAGTGATAGTTATTTTCTGAGATAATACCTTTCAATCTTCTATAACAATCGGAAGAACAAGGATTATCTTGGGAAGGATCGCAGTGTTCTAATCGATCAGATTCATGTTCAGCATAATCACCTTTTCTCGTTTGCTCTTGTTTACTACGAATTTTTTCACTTTTGCTGGATCTTGATAGATCACGTTCAGAATATCTTAAAGATCTTTGTTCACTTCCTCCAGAATAAGCACTTCTGGATGATTGTCCTTCATTACTTGCAACGTCTTCCATTCTTCTGGCTTCATTTTCAGCTCTTCCTTTATTTTTTTGAGAATCATGATCAGATTCTAATTCTTTGTCTCCTATAACCAGAAAAATATATATATATATAACATCAACCTACATTCTCGTTTCATTACTAAAACTGTTAATTTTCAATATTAACGAGTTAATTTCACTTTTTAATCTTTTTGAAATTGTACCGAAGGCAAAATCTGATGAAGATGGTTCTTCATCAGGAATCTTATTCTCGGACGTTTCTTCTTCCTCATTTTTATCAGGCGGGTTTAGTTCTGCATTGAGTGCCTTCTCTCTTTCTAAATTAAAAAAAAATATGTTTTTAAAAGCTCTTTACAATTGATTCTTTTAAATAACCAGAATATAATATTAAAAATACCAGCAGCTAGTCTTTTTAGATCTCGTTTAACTTTTGGACAGGTTGGTGGACAATCTGGCATTTAAAAATTCTATTTTCAAAGAAGGAAAATGCTAACTTAAAATTTTGTTTCTAAATGTCGCGAACTGTCAAAGAAAGAAACAAAGAAAAGGGAATTTAGAATTTAAATATGTAAACAAACTTCAAATATAAAATGACTTTTTCATTTCAATATTCTAATTTATTATTAACAATTAATCTGTATATTATGACATTGTAGATAAAAGAAAATAAATGAATTTTATGAATAATAAATAATTGAAAAAAGATTGTTTTACGTTGGATGAAGGATTAATTCGAATCCTTATAAGTGATTCGATTGATGTTATGAGAACCCACTCTCCACCTTCTCGACACCAGCTTAACTCTTCTGGTCTCCCAATGATTCGCCGACTCTATTCGATCGACAAAAATGTTTTGCGTCAAAGAGTTAGAAATGCGAAAACTAAATGAAGAAAAAGGAAGAAAAGTACGCGCTCTATGCGCTGAGTTTGTGTGAGATTAAAGTACATATATACCTACTTACATTCACTGTCTCTGTACAGGTACAGAGTACCGAGATATTCTATACTCTTGGCTCGGTGAAGTTTCTCCTATTTCTTGTCGAAAGAATAATTTTGATAAGGATATATAAATGAACTAATATATAAGATCACATAATTATTTCCTGCCTCTTTCTCGGGGTTTGTTATTAGATTACTCATACATAGTAGTTTCTGAAAATATACCTAAATTTTTCATAAAAAAAAACTTTGAATTAATTGCCTTAATTATATTATTAATGACGTTGGATCCAACTTCTAATCGAAGGATTTGATTTCTTCATTTTACTTAGCAAATATTATAAATATATATTTTTCCCAAAGTGGTGGTGCTCATTTTACAAAAAGAAGTGTGTGTAGAACGAAGAACTGCTAGTTTTAATGTTTTTTGCTTATAATTAAACGATTACATTTTAAGGTTGAATGTCTATCTCTCCGTTTTAGACAAACAGTATTTAACTTTGGCATTTTTTGCTAATTCCATTGAAAAATCAATACTGTTCCATAACGAAAAAATATCTATTTACAATTTTTTTTGAGTAAAATGTGAAGATTAAATTTTGAAGTTAGAATTAACTTAGTTCCAACACTCTTAAAAGAAGGCATCTGTGAATTTTTTTAATCAGTACAATTTCAATGTAACGACTAAATTCACATTACCAAATATTTTTGATATCTATACAACGAATATTCTGCTTGAATAAGAATAGCGCATGACTCGCAACGCTCCCCTTTCACGAAGATCACAGAAAGTGAAAGGAGATCAAGAGTAATCAAAATGAAACCTTCTTTACTCTTATAAAATCCTATTTCAGAGGGTCCCCGAGAACTGGCCTGCCTCATGGAAGACGATACATCAATTCAATTTCATGCTGTAGAATAAGGTTTAAAACGAAATTTAAAAAATGAATTTTCATAGTATTAAACATGATGAAATCAAATTTTAAACTTAAAATTCGATTTCCTTATTTTCATTGCAATACTATTTTTACATTTATTCTATTGAAATGCCGAGTTGAAAATTTGTGAAATTAAAGGTGAAATCCACTAAGCTACGTTCATCTAGTCCTATATATTTGCATTGACTCGATACCTCTATAAATATATAAATAACATTTCAGGAAAAAAATAACGGTCTGGAATTATTTTTAAATTTTAATACAAATAGTTCGGAATATGTATGTAAATCAAACGTTGAGGTTGAATAAGAGACCTAGATTTTGATTCGCAGTACATAACTTCCTCTCAATTTAATACTTGCCTGATCCTCGGGGAACTTCTCGGTGTAGAAACCGGTCAAGATAAACGCATGTAATGCGAATATAACACGTACACGTCATTTCTTGCTGACATGTGTATGTATGAATATATATAGTTGTATTGTTAAATCTCAATTTGGGAAATTTTGCTAAATCACTTTTAATCGTGTCAACCTCTTCAATCGTTTTGAAAAATATGGCCATTTTTGTGAATTAATTAATTCCAGAAAGTAAAGAATTTTCGATATTATGAGAGAATTTATTATCATCCTTCGACAAGGATTAAGGGTATTGGTTCCAAGATCTATCTTTAAAATTCGATTTCTTTATTCTACTGAAAAAAATATTCTAAATAGATATTATTTTGCTCTCTACCTACTACATATCTTATTTCAAAAATTGAAATACTTTACAAAACTAAACAATATCTAATTGTAATATTTGTTAAGTATAATAAAGAAATCGAATTTTAATGTTACATTTTGTACATTTTACATAAATTACATTTTAGACATAAAGTACATTTTGGGATAAATAGGAAGTAAAAAAAAAATATATATTTTTTACTTTCCGAGGAGAATTTTTCTTGTTGCACCAAAGCTTTGCCCGGATTGAGTGGCTCCTTTGTTTGATCCAGCTTGAAGACCAATAACTGCTTCACCGGCTCTCAATTGATCTTCGGTAAAGTAGCGTTTATTCTCCTCTGAGGGTCTTGGTCCCAACCAAGGACCACGCCATTCTGGATGTTTGTAGGTCTAAAAATAAATATTAAAGGCGTAATATTTAATTTCCAGAAAAAGATTTTTAAACTATATATAGGCATTCAACAATTACCGTCCGTCCAATAGCAAAAATAGTGTTTGTCACTTGAGCGATATTTTTGCGCTCCATTAAATCAACAGCTTGGAAAAGATCGACGTCTGCAACTCCGTATTTGACACAAGCTTTCTGGAATCTAAAAAAATTACCATCAGAAAAACTGTGTAATTTCAAAGAAATCGTTATATACATATAAAACAGAATGTCCAGCATTTTTTTTTTATTCCAAAAAATACTATTAAAATCCCTTGAAATTCCTTAACGTTAAATAATGTGTCTTAAAATCCTGGACAATGTCGGATAAATTACTTCCACTAAATACAAAGGAGAAACGAAGTATGGCTTTTGCGTATACAAGAGGATGATGTTCTGAAATCCTGTTCATTGGAGACATGTGTCGCTTAACCCAAGCGTTGCTGACCCGAAGGATAATTAGCGTCCAGACAATAGAAGCGCGTCACTGACTTATAGAAAAGCTCAGGCGAACAGGCACATAAAGGAGCAATGTTAATCATTTCTCTTTTGTTTCCCTCTTTGTTTTTCCCATGATTTTCCCTCTCAGCATCTTTATCATTCTGTTCTTCGCATTTATGTTTATGATATTTGACGCTTGAAGATCAAACAAATTTTATAGTTGAAGAATCCATAGTTAAGGAAATAGTGTAACAGAAAAATTTGTATGAAGACGTGTCCCACCATATTCGACCTTTTCTACTTGTGAGAAAATATGTCTAGTTCTATTCACGACCCACATTAAGTAGAAAAGGAATGTCCAACCCAGACAACATATTTTCTACCTTATTCTTACCTTTTAAATTGGTTTATTAGTATAAATTTACCCTAAATTGTCCAAGATTTTAAGACATATAGATATAGATAAATAGATAATAGACAATATTACCATTTAAAAAGGAAAATATACAGTATCCTATATAAAACTACATATCTCAGTAGAGAAAGGTGTATTGTGCGAGACAAAAATATCTGATTTAACAAAATTCTCGTTCAACCATTCTTTCTCATTTTCCTTTTTTTCGGATATGTATTTTAAAAAATTGAGATTAACTTCCAATACAGAGTCGAAGGAGATTATTTAAAATATACCCTTAACTCTCACTTTATGTATATATCGATTATTATATCAATCGGTATCGTATCTCGAAATAGTATCGCTCTCTCTCTCGTATCGTATATTATATAGAGAGTCAGTTGCAATTCGATTCGTGGGGCAGGCCAGTGAGTGATACCTCGAATGATTAGAGAAACATGAATGATCAGATAACAGGAGAGAGCGCAGATGCGCGAGTTCTTTAAGATGCTTTAGTATAGGATTATTTCGATTCGACTTCTTCATCATTTATAGTGCTCGTATAGAAAGGGAGTAATGCGGAGTTGCCGCGATGCGCATCACTCGCCCCACTACTAGAAATCAGTGATCTTTCCATTTGAAACGCGCCAAATATCAAAGAAATCGTGCATGTGCGCAAAGAGAAAAGAGTTGCGCGCGATCCTCGCGCACAAATAACATCAATCATCAATCGTGGATGCTGGATGCAAGGTATTCCATCAGATCTGTTGCAATTTCAATCCTTGAAAAATACAGAAATAAAAGCATCAAATACAAAGATTCAATAACTTTCATTTTTCAAGGTAATGATAATTGAAAGTCTTATTCTGAAATGAGAACGAACTTTCAAACATGAAGTTACTGCGCATGAAAATATAATTTTATTACAGGAAAATGTATCTAAATTAAAGAATTAGCATTCGTATATTATAGATGGAAAAGAATTAACATAGGATGACAATTCGACCTCCTCGTACACAAATATCTCATCAGGAATGTAGCAAAGCTGATTGACAGTCACAGGTAAAGAATAATATGCTCCACGAAATTCTTCTTTTTCTTCTGTTCTCCTTTTACGCTACTAAATATTTTTTAAACCATCACTTTTGAATGAATAACTGATCCCGACCTCAGACTTTATAAAGTATACGAGTGCTTATTTATCAAACGTATGCTAGAAAGAAAGTCCTTATGCTGGATCCTTTCTTTTGATTCTCGAGGATGCGAATAATAAAATGTATTATATGTAGAGTCGCAAATAGTATGAAACTGGTGGACTACTAGTTTTGATTTCGGTTTTGACAATCAGTTCAGATGCGTCTTGACGCAAAGCAGTGTCGATATGCATCAGGAGATCAGGAATTCATTCTAATTCAACAATTACTCCATCACGGATGGTTATACAATCTTTTCAAATACATGTTAAACTAGCAAAAATTAATCCAACGTTTTAAAGACTTTAAAGGAGATTTTAAAGGATTTGAAGTCATTTTAAGGAATTTCAAAGGATTTGAACATTTTTCCAGCATTTTGATTCTACTTACTGATTAAGATTGTCCATCATCTTGTAATCTCCACCAGAAGTGTTGATTTTTGTGATGATACCAGGTTGAAGTTTGTTCATCAATCTGCAGAGGAGGATACCATCCCTCAAAGCATCTTCATAAGCGACACCTGAAATAAAAAAAAATACCTATATTATATTCAATAAATGTCATGATTGGCGAAAGGCCTGTTTAAAAATTGCACATTGAAAAATTCCTCAGATTATATACTCAGATTTCTCTCGGTTACTCGGTATCACGAATATCCAGAGCATAGTGTGCTCTTAAACCTTGTCCTCCATTATATATAATCACCTCTTTCAATCATCCATGTTTATCAAAAGAATGCTCCAACCACGCAAGCATCAGGACTACAGAAATGGCCCGAAAAGTCGCATTTTTGCGTGCTTCCCGCGAGAATATTTATGCGCAGTCGCCTATCTCTGGAGCGTAAGTTTGAATCCATAAAATGTGCATGCAAGTATTCGAGGCACCGAATACACTCTAGAATAAGTAAATATATATATATATATAAGTCGGCGCGACTTTTGCCTTTTTTTTTGTTTTTTAGCCACGCGGAATGATAACCGACAGGTGCACCACCAGCTGTTCATGGCATCCCATTATTGTCAAGAGGCGTGCCAAGGGAGGACGGCATTTTTTACAGGTCAGCAAAAGTACAGAAGAAGCCCGTCTCCTTTTCCTCTTCGACGACGCTTCAGACCTCGCTCTTTACGGTCAGTAGAGAGAGAGATCATGAATTTTTTTTCTCAACCAACGCCATTCGGAAGATACGGCACATCTCAAACTGGTAGGAACCCAGAAAGCTTGAGGAGTTCAACGCGCTTTTTTCTACCCACGTATCGATAATGTATTGGACCTGATAGCCGCCTGAAATATTGGACAATGAATAACGATGGCCGATACATGTTTCAAAAGCATATTAGTCATCTCTTTCTCTCTATCTCTCCCTGTCTCTGTTTCTCGCTTCTGTTTTATGGATCCTTTCTCTCATGAACTCAAAGCCCCTCTCTTTCCTTCATATGCCTAAGGATTTTAATGGGGATGGAAATATATGCAGGGTCTATGAATATGAAAGTTGCAGATACTAAGAGAGCATGCTCGAGCTTGCCAAGATGCATATAACGTATAACGAACGAAGAGCGAAGAGATATGTTCAAGATGTCATCAGATTTTCTGCCATTGGTTGTAAAATGTAAGAGACAAGTGGAAAATAAAAATAAAGAATTTTAAGGGATTTCAATGATTTCAAAACATTTATAGAATGTCTTGAAGCAGCTGTTATGATTGGATTATTTTTGAACCTAAAATGAAATTATTGAAGATTAACATATTTTAAGGTATGATTTCAAAAAAAGAAAAATATTTTAAGAAGTAGAAATTGACAAAGGTAAATGCCCAAAAACATAACTGAATTAATTTGGCAATAACACTTGTGCCAGTAACTCGAAGGACTACCAGCCTGATGCTGCAAGGACGTTGCGTCACGTGGTTCTACTGGAATGGAGTATTCCCTATAAAAGACCAACCCCTAAATCTGTTTCCCTGTTAAAAACCTGGTCGTACGCCTGGAACTCGATTGACGAACCATCGACAGTCGATTCCAGTCTTCCACCCCCATTCATTCATAAAATGTAAGCAACTCTATATAAGAAATTTTTAATATGTACACCTATATTTCACAGCCATCACAATTCTTTTCAAAGAATTAATAATATTCTCACAGAAAAAAGTATTAATTAATTATAATAATTATAAATAATGACGTGTGAGATTGAGTTTTTTTTATACATTATGAATGTTCTACATTTTTAATCATTAGATATCAACAAATAAAAACTAACTCTTTTATGTATGTGTATATAATTTGAAAGTGTTTATTGCAATTGTGAAAATGATTAAAAAACACAAAGGTGACTGATGAATTCACTGACAATGAGTAGATATTATATATTATATAAGTATACAAGACTGAGACGATCAGACAAAGAATAAGTGACTTTCTTCTAATTCAAGGTACTTCGTTTCTATCAGGATCTCATCTACAATTTAGAGTAAAATTCTTCCTGAATTCCTGGATGTGTCCCGATCCCGGATGAACTTAATTTATCCCTAGGGACTCCCACAGTCTCCTCAAATACCAGGAACCCATAAAACCCCCATAGATTTATTCACGGGTCAGAGGTTAGCTTAAAAAGTCTAATGGAGTCTGGAAAACTGTTTGGTCTATTTATCAGGCGAATAGAAAAATCGTGAAATACTTTATATGCTGAGATTTATGAATCTCCACCGATATTTGTACATTTTTCCTAATAGCTAAAAATAGCTTGGTCAACCGAATTCCAGTTTAGGGGAGTTAATTGAATTCCATCTAGTTTAAAATGAATTAGTAATTAATTGGTAATTAATTCCAGGTGAAATTGAAGTATATAAGATTTTCTGCAATTTTATTTTCCTCTCCATTATCAACATGTCTAACAACGTGAAGTAAATGGGATTGCTTGTAACAAATTCAGCTACAACAATTGATCTTCAAGAATTACGAAATTTCAGGATCCTAGAATTTTCTTGAAATAATTAAAGTGCATGCGGTAATTATATAGCTTATAATATTGAGCCTCTACCTTCGAACTGTCATCCTGATGATAACGAGGATAGAATGGAGGTGGCCAAACGGGTAAGCCACCCCCACTTGTTAACTTTGCGAATCCCCTCTAGAAAGCTCGTAACCTACAACCTCCTGGTGGGGAGTCCTTCGAAAGCGAAAAGCTCTCGCGATGAAGTAACCGCCTGGTTTCCCTGAATCGAGGGCGCACCTGTCGAGATCTCACGACCGAAAGATTTATAACTATTCGTTGAAATTATTATTATCTATAGAAGTGTGACAGTTTACTTTCCTTAAACCAGTTTGACATTTATATAAATATTACATGGACAATTAATAATATTCAAATACAAGGAAGATACAACATTGTATGATTCCAATTTCAAATTTCAAATTCATCGTAGAGTCTTCTAGCATACTTAATATATGAATATTAAGGAATTTAATGAAATAAGTTATATTAATATTTTGTCTAAATATAAATATAAATAAATAAGTCTTGTTTTGTTTTTATATCGGGTAAATATAATATAGATCTACTGGTCCTGTCAAAAGCTAAACTAGCCTCCCTTCTGGGATACGAGCCTGATAGTAGAAAGCTTTTGATGTTCCAGCAGCTTTAAATGTCGGCTTTGATGTTGTTTAACCTTTGTGAATTTCCAATAGAGTATCTATAAGTAATTAGTTTCATGAAAGGGAACTACATGAACAGAATTTAAATTTAATCTTAAATTTGTTTCATTGTTCAACAATTTTGTTAATAATACTCAAATATATAATTTTAATAAAAAGAACTGAAATTAGGCTGTAAGAAAATCAACAGAAATAAATTTAAAAAAAAAAAAAAGAAGAAATTAAGAGTAAGAATCAATGCAAAAATGTCAATTTATGATTAGAAAAGCAAAAACGCGTTGCTTTGTTTAGGACGAACATCTAATGATTTAACTGAGGCAGAAAAATATACATGAGGTTTAGAAATGACTATTTGAGTTAGATGAAAGCCTGTTCCTCAGAGTTCGCGAGTTATGCTGAGCACGATTCAAAGTTCACGTCTGAGGAATGGCAAATGCTCGGGTTCTTGAATTAGAAAAGGAAATCTAGTGAGGGATCAATAAAGCTGAATATTTCGATACATTTTTTAGTATTTTATAAATTCTTCCTATTATTGAGACATCAGAAAAACCTTCCGAATTAAAAAATTTCTATCTGGAAATCCTTAAAATGAAACCAAGTTTTCTATTCAGCGTATCTTTATCATGATTAATTTGATCTCCACTTTTATTAATAATTCAACAGATTTTAGAAGATTTCTCGAAAGAATGATAACTACAATCAGTTACTCTATTTTCTCCCACTGTTCTTTCAAAAGTTGCAGCCAATAGATGTTCATCACGCGATGTCACGAAAGTTTAGTTCTATTAGGAAAACACGAAGGATTTATAAGCAACATACACGGCATTGGGAATATCCTGCTACGTATGTACGCTTTTTCTCTTATATATATATATATATATATTCTTCCAATGATTCTTAAATTTCTCGTAAGAAAATTCAAAGGAAAATGTGAAAGAAAGGAAATAAGCTTCACTCGAGCCAATGACGAAGTGAACCATCAACCTTTAGGTGTCAAATACACGTCAAAAGTTCGTCAATGACGTCATTTTGAGACAAGCCTATCAGGATTACAGCTGGCAGATTTACGACTGATGCAACAAGTGTTTCTATACCCTTGCGCAATTCACCCGCGCTTTTCCTGATATCAGCAGAAAATACTTCCTTGTACCGTTTGAAAAGATCGAATGATATATTAACAATATCTTTACAGAAAGGTCGTGCAGCATAATTTCTATTTAGTGTTATAAGTAGTGAATCGCATTCACAATATTGTTGATTTTTAAATATCTTAAAATGTCTTTAAATTCATTAAAAACATTAAAAATATATTGAAATTTTTTGAACTCATTTTGTACCTAATATTATACACCTACTTCCATATTTCCAGTTTATAAGTAGTTTTTATAACAGGATTCTTTTTGAGGCTCCAAGATAAAATTATTGAAGATTAAGATATTTTAACATAAAATGTATTTTTAAAAATTATGATAAACATAAATTATTAATAACGGCGCGCGCCTGACTTCTAATGTCAATACTTTGACATTTCCGAGGATATTTGTTCAATATCTAATATATTTAAAATATAATTTCTCGGTATTTTTCAAAGCTTTGTTAGAAATTCGTGGTGAGTGGTGCATAGGTATCCGGATGGAAGACTGCGCAATAGGAACTTGGTAGATAACCTGTTGCTATATAAAGGTCGTAAATTCGGGTGCAGGATGTTGTCCTGGTTAAAACCGTGTCTTTGACGTCTTTATGATCCGCGGCTGACATTTAATCAATACCAGGCCAGGCAAGCTTGAATCTTTTCTAGGATAGAATATTAGTGAAAATATCTCTCAAAAGTAAAAATTACAATAATAATTAATTATAGATCAAATCTGATTGAACGAAGTAAAGACAAATAAAGTCAGTAAATTGTGCAATTCAATTAATTATATAACTTGAAATATATTTGAATAATTATAGTTATTGACGTGTAAACATCAATTTTAATTTTAATAGAATTTTAAAGTAATTTTGGGCATTAGGGTGCTTCTTTTTCATTAATTGGTCTAACACACTTATGACCTTTTGTCTATATATTCATACTTGATTAATGTTATTCTAGATTCGAATCTTGGTTGTAGAGTCAATTGTATTTCCACACTGACGAACTTTACCTTGCTTAAAAAATATCAGGCTAGCATCTCGTTGAGATGGAAAACTTCGAGAGTTTCTCCTACAAGAGCTTTGGAATATGTTTAGAGATTTTACAGGGAAAAGTTTTCGAGAACGAGAATATTACAAAAAATATTCTAAAGAGAATATTCGATAATTACTTTCAGGATTAAAGTCAAGGATTAATAAAAAGATTTCAAGAGATCTAAATTTCTCTAAAAGGTTTCCAAAGATTAAATTATGTGAATTGAAAAATATTTATAAGATTTTAAAAGACTTAAAAACAATTTTTAAAGATTTACAAGTGAATTAAAAATCAAATTCAAAGATTTCAAAGGATTGCAAAAGGATTTTCAAAGAAGGGAAGTGATTTTAAAACATTTTTACAGAGATTTCAAAATATTTCTAAGGATTTCAAATTAAAATGTATTTAGAATCCTATAAAAACACGTTAAATCTCTTAAAATTGTGAAGATTCAATAAAATCTCGTGAAATTCTTTAATATCCTTTAAATTGAAAAAATTTTAATATGAAAGGCCTAACATTTTTGGAACTTAAATTAAAATCATCTATGCATCTTTCTTGTATTTGATTATTATTAATTGTCTATGCAATATTTTCCACGTACTAAAATGCGCGTATAATATTGCTTTAGTGTTAAAAATAAAGACGACTTCATTTTGTGATAGTCGACATTTTCGACTGCGATTGCGTCGATGCTCGGCATGTTTAACAAACCAGGGTTTTATGTTCTCTATAGGGGTTGATGTCACGTGACCATAAAATTCTACGTACGACTATGAGGGTTGGTTTGTGACGTAGCCAAGCGCGCGTTTTGCCAGGATAGTAAACCCCAAAGGAGGGAGCACAACCAACACAGATTTAAGGGGAGAATTGTCCATTCATCCCTTCCTTCATTTCATTCACTCATCACTTTTCAACATATAATAATTAATTAATCATTTATTATGAATTAATTACAATTGTACTATATTCAATTTCATTTGAATAATGAAAAAACAAAACCTTCTCAATTCCGTTATTGACCATATCAGATGCTGTTTTTATAAAATATATAAAGAATTTAATAAAGAATATTTATAATAATTTTATATGCTAAATTATTTTTATATATAATAAAAAAAATCTACGTTTGGTTCAATTGTAATATTTTAATTTTTAGTAAAATTGCAAATAACTGAATTTCAGTAGAGCTTATTTTGAGGACTGTATTGACTGTATAAATAAAGTGCAGAAAACTGACCTATCGAAGAAATTTAACCTTTTCAACGTCACGCCGTCCCACGAGCTGTATCCGGATTTTATAATAGAGGAGTTGGTACTTGGTCGACTATTGGATATCAAATTCTAACGGGGGTGGTAATAGTCACTGCTTTCAGTATTTCACCACCTCTCATGATCAGGAATTCATATAGGAAAACTGAATTATTTCAAAACTTTATAGATTAATTTTTTTTTATAAATAATGATAAAGTTAATTTGGAAATATGATGATTCCCTCCTTTCCATCAAAAGAGAGATCAGTCACTAAAAAAGCTGTCTTCTTTAATAATAAAAAAATGACAAAAAAATAAATATATATAGTATGGATTGTTTTACTTTCTGAATTCAAAGAAATAAAAAATTTGATCTTATTTATTCATTATTTCATTTATAATTATTAATAAATAAATATATATTAAATATATATATTAAATATTAGTAAACTAATACAATTTACAGAGAATGAGCCTCTTAGATTTAAATTATCTGCGTCAAAAATGATTTAAAAGATAAAATTTTGAGATAAACGAAGAGTTTGATATTTGTTAATTATATAGTTAATTAAAGGACAGCTTCTGGAACTTCTAACATATAAAATCAAAGGGCTTGCAGTACTTTTCCGCCTCCAAAGATCAGGATTCCATAAAAAAAGTGAAGTTATCTAGTCGCGGGGGTGTAATGTCGATATAAGTACATAAGAGCTTTTGGAGGGTGCGAAAATCAATATTATACTACAATGGCGTAAGACAACAGGGCAAATGGCCATTCCAAGTATAATCTTGAACTCTCATTCTTTCGGATTCTAAAGTCGCCAAAGTAAAAATGAAATACATAGTAGATATTGAATAAAAAATTAATTAAACTAAAACTTACCAGGGGGAAATCTTTCTCCAACTACTGTTTCGACCCATCGTTGAGCTTCAGCTTCCTGTTCTGGCTCACGTTTACCAGCAACCTAGAATTGAAAAAAAATTAATTAATCATTGAACTTAATTTACCAAAATATAATAAAAATTCATTTTATCAACCTCAGGGTGGCTTCTGAAATTACAGGATAAAATTTCCAGCTATTTCTTGTTTCACCATCAAGCTTTCGTAATATTAATTATTCAATATTAAATGAGTTACTATTTAGATAAACGCTTCGAATTTAAACAACTACTGTAAACTAATATAGTTTTTCTGAGTTTATTATTCTGTTATTATCAATCATCTGTTGTTTATGTTTTCGAAATTGTTACGAAATTAAAAAGTGCAAGAATTAGATTAGCAACGTCTTATAATAAACAATAACACCTTCTCTGACGTAGTGCATTACGCAAAAAAAAGCTTTTTGCTAAAATAACTGAAAAGCGTGGGTGCCATTTAGTCGTCGAAATTAATTCATTCGTGACGCAGCTAAACAGGTGATTTAGTCTAATCTATCAACCGCCTATTGACACTTTAAGAAAACACTATCGTATTAATACATTTTTCTTGAAAACTATAAATTATCCTCAAAAAAATTTTCGCATGTAGATTCATCTTTCTAAAAAAATGCAGTATTTTAGAAATATTAATTTGTTATTACAATGTAAACTGTTTACTAAATGTATAATAATTTATTTTCAACTATTCTAATTTTTAAATTCATGTCTGTGCATACATTGCCATAGTTATAATTAATTCAGAAATAATTAAATTAATTCAGTTATTGAGTAATAACTGCGATTCGTATTTTCAATTCAATATAAAAAAATTCTATGGAATTGAAAATAAAAATTGATAGTGAAATAAAAAGTTTAATTAATTGTAATTAATTTCTAAATCTAAAAATTGTTTTTGTAATCGAATAATCAGTTTCCGTAGAAACTTTCAAAAATTGCCGTAGCCGATGGTATTTCACATCGTCTTGGCGGGGTATTGGTAAAAGTTTTCAACTAGCAATAATCGCACCTCGGTAGAACCTCATTGGTTACGATATCGCCACTGCGCAAAGCTGAAGAAAAGTTTTCAACTGGGTCCTTTAGTAGCCTGACCAGTCACAGTTATTTGTGAGCAACCCAAGTCAGAACGCACCCTGTTGTCGAAATGCCTGAACTATATTTCCCACTACGTCTAACTCCCGCCAAACAAGATTTCATTCAAAGTATGCGAGCACGCAAATAAATGCGCCAGCAGATAAAATCACTTCGTATTTCTCATTTGTAAAACGATAATATCAAATTTAAAGTTCTCCTTGAATTTGAGGATATTTAAAAAAATTTCATGGAGTTTTAAAAGATGTAAAGCGATACAAGATAGTTTTTCATTTTTCAGATTTTTATTTCTATAAAATATCTGATGATATAAATATACTCTAAGGAATCTGAGTTTGCTTGTAATACAAGAAAGGCGGAAATATAACATCCGGTTGTTATTATCGGTGCATCGATTCATTGTTTGTATGATAAAGTTAGGAATAGTATGGAGATCAACGGAATCTAAACTCAGCGATGTTCTCACACTGTGAAATGGCCCGAATCCAGAATTTACGACATTCACTTATCTGTCTGTTCATACGGGTGCTGCCCACTGAATTTAAAGTTTTGTTAACTTATTTCTTGCAAAACACTCCCACTTGTTCGTTCTTGAATTTCTCCACATATTTGATAATTTTACAAATTATATATCTCGCGAGTTCTTCACGTATTATTTTCAAAATAGTTCAATGAAGAAGATAATCAATACTAAATGTGATTTATTATAAAAAACAAATAATGAAAATCTTGATATGAATAATTAGATTTGGTGGAAGCATGTAGGGAAAGAAATAGTATTTTAACGATTTTGTTCAAATAAAAATAAAAACTCGTGTGGTGTACGAATTTACACACATTTATGAGGGCAATGCCCTCAGTAATGAGCTAGACAAGTTATAAAATATATGTTCCATAAATTAATCAACTAGCTATTCCATAATAGCGCATGTGCTAAAACTAAAATATACACCTTGCTTATTATGACCCATATTGCAATCTAATTACGATCTGGAAGCCAGCGAGCCTTCAACTAACTATAGCTTCTCCGTATTTTCATTTCTTCGAAAACAAAACGTTTGAGAAAACAATATATTTCTACAATAGCTATTACTCAATCGATCGACTAAAATTCTCCAAAAAAAGTCGAGGTCAGCTGTCGAAGACATGATGAAGACATTAATTTTTATGTGTCTCAAAATATAGTTTCCCGGCTCAGTTATATACTAAACGATGATGTAAATATCACATTTTATTGATTGAAAAACCCAAACTTATAAATTACATCACACAACATTTCCTCAAACCATTGTTTTATATCATTTATTTTTATTTATCTTTTGATGTTTTAATCGATTTTTTTCACCTAAAATATATTATTTACTAAAAGGAATTTATTCTGAGGTTGCCTGGAATTTTAGTGGATTATAAATGATTTTAGAACGTCTTGAAGGATTTTAAAAGCATTTTAAGGGATTTCATAAAGACTAGAGGATTTTAGTAGATTTTAGAGAATTTTAAGGTATTGCAAGAGATACTAATTGTATAAAAGGGCCAAATTTTACAATTTTACATTCAAACTTTGAATGACAATATCACTTTTTAAAAAAATATTGAATGGGATTCCTGATTCGACTTTTTAATCCGGATTTATTTAAATTTCCGATTTTTAGACATCATGATTTAATAAAACACGCTGTAATGTATTGTTCTACCTACAAAAATGAATAGGAAAATAGTTTACAAATATTGTGAAGATTTTTCAACAAGCGATTCTCGTAACATTGGCCTCATGCTTCTTTCCCTTGAAAAACTTCATCTCTCAAAATTCTCGCGTTGTGTCAAGTACTTTGTAATAATTATAGCGTATCGTTCATATAGACCGTTGTCCATGTCTGTGTCTGGAAGAGTGCGGGGGTGTGGGAATACATGGGCACGCTGCCAAAAATTTTGGCCCCTGAAGATCATTAGAAATGTTTCGAGGAGGGGATGATGCCATATAGCATCGCGACGCCCAGCGTCTGACTTAGTGCGACTCGGCAAGATCGTTCAAAAAGTCTCTCCCGTTTACATTTTACCACAAACTACATCAACACAACAAAAATGCCGGTACGTTGTAATCATTTTAAAATTTTGAATTTCGCGCGCGAAAAATTAAACATAATTATCAATACGCAGTGGAAGCTTTTGCGTTTGGCCCGTGAATTGTGAATGTGCAACGTTTGTTTACATCTGTGAATTTTTCATTTTCTAGTTGTATTCAATTATTATATCACTAGCAATATTTAATTGACAATTAACAGTATGCACAGCAAAATTTCCATTAAATTTTCCATTTTTATTGAAACCAAAGTAGTTTTTTTTTTTTTAATCTAAATTCATATCCACCAGTAATATAAATAATTATTAATTAAAAAAGAGTTCAAAAACGAATGGAAATGAAACAACTCCAATGTGACCCTAGTTATAAAATTTTAAGTAACAAACTCGCAATTTAGTATTGTCCGAATTTATCCCATTTGCATGAACATGACCCGTATGACGGTATTTTAATACTTAATATTTTAATTTTTATGCTTGGATAGAAAGTAATTCATGAATTAAAAATATTCTTCGCGAGGTCGATTTTGAAATCTTAATAACCTTAATTCCAATACTACTGAAATGACTTATTTATATCCGAACATAAACAAACTTAAAATGTCGAAATTCGAAACAGCTTTTTAAAAATTGGATTATAAAAAAAATGATTGCAATGTATTTTCTTATCAAGTATAGAAATATTTTTAGAAACACAGCTTCCGGAAAAATTTAAAGGTCTTCTGAATCTCACAAATCCCGGAAACTCTATTTCTGTATTACTTTTAGTGACTCTCTTTCATCTACTTTAGGACCGGAAGTCACTAAATGACAACATCAGGCTCTTTTCCATTTCTCTAGTGATAAATGTAACAAAAATAAAATAAAAGCTAAAAATTTGTTGTCCTAGAAATATTTTGTAACATTAATATTCACATATAACATGACATTACATTCTGCATTGATTTTATAAATGGATTTCTAAAATTGTTTTGAGTTCATTCAAATAAACGAGAGAGCGAATTAGTAGACCTATTTTCGTTCTGAAAATAAATCATTTTCTCTTTGACCTGTTTTCATAACTCGTCACTGATTGCCTATAATGTATACGACAAATTCCCCAAAGTACAATGGCTCTTAACATGTTTGCCAAAAATATTTCAAAGTTCGATTTGTTGTGTGAAATCTTGACAGTATTTTGTAAATCTAAAGTGCAAGGCTTTTTAAATTCTAATCAGAGAGAATGTATTATTAATCTTCAAATGAAATTATTGTTTCATGTCAACTATGTAAATGAATTTAAAAATTATTGATAAAATATTGAGGGATTATTTGAGGGATTGTCAGAAGTGTAAAGGAAACTAACTATACCTCTTTTTTTAAGGCATCGAGATAATTTCAGAGATTTTGAGGGATTTTTGAAGTTTAGAAAAAAAAATTAAATTCTGAAGATCGAGAAAGAAATAAAAAAATATCCGCGAATTTAAAGGATTAATTATGCTAATTTCAAGAATAATTGTTGGGCTTTAACTTGATTCGTTGTTTGGTGTCGATTTAAGAGACTTTTCTTAAAATTACATTGATTTTGGGCAAAGACGTCAACATGTGTTGCGCAAGGATCTTCGTTGAGTATTGGCAGCTGTACGAAGGAAACTTTTCACTTCCCGAAATATCGCGGCACTAAGTAAGATTGTGGTGTGGATATCCGTGAAGCGTGTAATGTCCGTCTATATAGCATAGCATATAGTAATCGTTTCACGCAAAGAGTTTTGGTTTATTTCTGCTATAAATACTAATTTATCGCCAACAGGACGATGCCAAATCTAACTTGCGTCACTTAGAAACGGTATAACGTAAATTTATTATGAAATTTTAATATATGCAAAGTTACTATGAACAATCATCTAGTTTTGTATGTTTTCATCCTAAAGATTAAAATCCAGTTCGAGTATCAACATAAGTAAGAAAATTTTATCCCAATGAATTAAAAATTGGTAGCATTTATTCTTGACGGTTGTTTACGTCGGAAACTCAAGTTCTGATCGCTACTCTATTTCTGAACTGGGTATTTTTTAAGTGTCGAGGTTCCACGCGTTTAACATAAATCGTATGGAAACGTGACGATTTATTAGATGCCAGTAAAAAATGGTTAAGAGTGTAAATATAGAGAAAATAATTTTAAATCGTGAATACTATTTCTTCGATTTACTTTGCTGTTTGTTTAGTAAACAATAAACATGTATACGTTAATTTTTTAGGCTCGTAACAAGGAACAAGAAGCCGAGGTTTTGACCTGGATTGAGCAAGTTCTTGGTGAAAAATTGCCAGCTGGAAACTACGAAGACATCCTTAAGGATGGAGTTGTTCTTTGCCAACTGATTAACAAAATCGCCCCAGGCTCAGTTAAGAAAATTCAAACCAAGGGAACCAACTTCCAACTTATGGAGAATGTTCAACGGTAAGGATAGATTCGTATAATATAATCTACTTTACAGAAAGGACATCAACATAAACTGATTTCATTATAATGAATTGAACAAACCTAAATTATAGATTCCAAGCCGCAATTAAGAATTACGGAGTACCACAGGAGGAAATTTTCCAGACAGCTGATCTTTTCGAAAGGCGAAACATCCCCCAAGTCACTCTCTGTCTTTACGCTCTTGGAAGGATTGTAAGTATTTTTCTCGAATGTTAACAACAATTTTCAATTCCTTAATTTTTTCAATTTGATAACTATCTACAGAATAGTTTTAAACTATTTACGGAACCAGAACTCGTTAATTTTTAAACAATAAAGTTAACTTCGACGTTTTTATTACAGACGCAAAAACACCCTGAATACACTGGACCCAGGCTAGGACCAAAAATGGCCGAGGAAAATAAAAGGACATTTACTGAAGATCAACTTCGTGCTAGTGAAGGTCAATTGAATTTGCAGATGGGTTTCAACAAAGGTGCCAGTCAATCTGGACACGGTGGATTCGGAAATACTCGACACATGTAAAACCTTCAAAGTTCAAAGAAATTTTTATATAAACATCAAAAAACTAATTTCTAACATTTCTAGACTCAAAATCTTTTGCCTTAGTATAAGGTCAAATCGAAATTGTTCAAATCATATTTATATCACATACAAATTTATAGAAAGCTTCATAGAAGTTGATACTGCAAACTACCAATTATTTTATATTTAGCAATCACTCAGTAATCAAAAATTATGTTGTTAGTTATAACCTAAGTTTTAAATATTCAACTTTAAACACTTGCTTTCTTAGTGCAATTATAATATGAGTAAATCTGTTTATATCAACTATACAAAATTTGATTAATAACCGAAATCTTTCTACAAGTATAAAAGCTTTATAATTTTATATCTTTTCCTCCTCACACGAAGAAAATTAGATTTCATAAATACTTAACATTTCTTTTAAGAAAATGGAAACGCCTAGTTAAAGTTTTCTTAAACTGAAAAACTTGGAAGTACTGAGATTTTTTTAGCTTGATTAATTGCTTAATTACTTGCTATAGTGGAAATATTTACTTTTATGTATCATATTTATTTTCTATATACTATAATACTATGCCTATTAAGCGAAAATAAAATAATTTTTTGAAAAATTTTGGTGCTTTTGTCTATTTATGATTCAAAATGACAGAAATTCACAGAGGATAGGAGGAGATGTTCCATGAATGCAAAAAGAGTGACATCTCTCTTCTAAATTGATTCTATGCCAACTATGTGTATACACTTAAAACCGCAATGTTGCAGAGCACGAAAGTCTGTCCCGACAGATTCCTCATGATTCACTCAAAAGCTTTAATGAATTTCTAGAAATACATATTTGCTACGTTAAACATGAATTACCACCCCTTAACTCAAAATGAAAATGTAAAAATTGTACTTTATTTTATTATATAGGAAACTAATTTCAAAAAGACAATAATTGCCTTACAAAAATTATCAGGTAGGTACCATATCTTTTTTCTGGAAGCCTATAATATTCCGAATATGGAAAAATACCGAAAATGCAATGTCTCAAAAAATACCATTTCCCGAATAAAAATAGAATTATCAGAAACAATTCTCAAGACAATTCTTTTTCAATATTTTTCAACTTAATATTAACCCTTAAATACCACAAATTTCTAAGGATTTTTAAAGCGGGTTTGGAGTGATTACAAAATATTTTTAAGAATAAAAAAATTAATTTTATGGAACTTACAAATTCAACACGAGATCGTTTTAATCTCTGACTGTAAAAACTGACCAAAATAAGTTTAAGTAAACATTGAAAGTATTGCGCGAATAAGTAAAAATGCCATTATAAAGTGCACCTCTCATAAAACCGTCTTATATGTAGTACACTTTGGTCTATGAATCATGTTTCAGAGATCTGATCCAGAATTAGAAAAGTGTGAGCGAAAAACCCGTGAAAATATCGAGGAGCAAAGATGACTCACATCTGAAAATAACTGAAACGTATGAGTTTTACGTCAAAAGTCTCAAGCTGTATTACAAAGTTGGTTGGATAAAGGAATCAAAATCTATTACAGATATGAGTATTAAAGGCAGAAAATTAAATATAGAATCGTGTCACCAAAGACGTTCCAGAAAAATGAGTTCAAAGTCAGAGTCATGAGAGTAATAATAGTCTTAACCCAATTTTCATGAGAGGGTATTTTTAAAACTGTGGATTTTTTCATTTAGATAACATGAGATGACTATTTGTCGATTTCCACAATACGAATTAAAATCTGTTTAAAATTCCTCTAATTCCTTTAAAAATCGTACAAAGCTTTTCAAATCCCTTAAAAATTCGCCAAAAACCTTAAAAATTCCTAAGAATATCTTGAAATTCTTCAAAATTTCCCAAAAATTCCTTGACACCTCTTGAAATCAGTTACAATTCTACGAAAATATTTTTTAAAAAAGCAAAATTTTAACACTTTTTGTGTAAAATGAAACGATTGAATTTTGATATTTTGAATTTATCGTTTTCAACAAAAAATTTTAAAACTAAACATTTCTATTCCCAAAAAGCGTAAATCTATAGGAGGAAAGATATCAAGCTGATAATAATATTTAATACAAGACGCTTCAATAAAAAAATATAAAATAAACAATCTAATTATATTGCTTACCCTATCCCATTCATGAATTTAATATTTTTTTTTACAACTTCATTTTGGCTTTATTTCAAAAATCTACGAGTAAATATTTTATCTATATTGTATTTAAAATAAAGAAGTGTACCTCGGAACCACGAGTTCAGTAACACTGGTGAGGACAAACAAGAAAAACATATTAACAAATTGTTCACCAAAATGGCGACCTCGACATGAATGACAGTCAGCAACATATCACAACTTTGCACACCGCCCTACAGTTAGCGTAAAACCACGAACCTCAGCAAAGAATAACACTGACTGTCAAACGCAGCTGATCGCCGAAGAAGCAAGGTGACAAGTGTATAGGGTGTACAGCATAAACGCACTTATTATACATTCTTGACAATAATCAACCGAACCCCAAAAAAATTCCTGTTAAAACTTAATTCACTTCCGAGTATATTTCAACGATTTAACAATTGAAGCCGGTTAACATACCTGCCAAAGGGGACGTCCAGGCATGATAGCTTGCACTTTTTGAAGATAATCAGACACAAATAATTTAATTAATTGAAGGAAAAGCGAGTCCTCAAACCGGGTTATCCGCGATAGTCAACCAGAAAAAGTGGTCCACTCGCGCCCTGTGCTGCGTATTATATCTGTGTCAGCTTTGTACACGTATTGGTGAACGTGGGGGGCGCTTCTATATATGGATCACGAACATACGCGCACACACGTCCGAAGGAAAATTCTCTTGTAACTGGAGATATCTTTTGAATGCTGAAAACACGAGATTTCGCAAAACTTTCGGGATTCACGACGCTCCCGCGTTATTTTCCGCGGGTTTGACGGAAACTGCCGACAAACCCCGACCATCAACGATGTCAAAAGAGCGCGAAATTTTGAATTTTCTTTAACTACTACATCTCCCAATTGAAATATACTTGCCTAAGAATAATCAGTAAAGATTTGAAGATTCGTAAAAAATTCGTGTTAAACCTGTATGATTTATTCTATTTAGTAATAACATATGTATGTATTGCTATTTGAAAATAAATAACAGTTTTTAAATTCTCGAAAACGATAAAGTAAGAGGGTATTTCCTGGCAACGTTCTGGAGAATATTCGCAATTTCGATAATTTTACGAAAATATTAGATTTTTTTTTTAATTTAATTGAAAATTTGTCTTCTAATTTTTGAGGGGTTTATCACTCTTGAAATTTTAAATTCTTTAAAATATATTCGAATGAATGAAATCTACTTATAGATTAAATGCTATATGGTACTATGATAATAAAGCCGAGTAGTGGAAAGAGCTCTAAGAAACTCTTGAGTTCCTGGTAGATTTCAATGGAACGACGCAACCATTGGGTCATGAAGGCGTCGCTATCATCAACGTGTGGTTAATTCTTTAGGTATAACGTCACGGAGGAAATCAGGTGGATTGAAAAAAAAGTAATTTGCCGAATAGGTGGTCCTATAAGAGCTTCTACAGAATTGTAAAAAGTAAGAGTGGCAGCGGTGGGATTCGAACCCACGCCTCCGAAGAGACTGGTGCCTTAAACCAGCGCCTTAGACCGCTCGGCCACGCTACCAGCGATTATGTGTCACCAAAATCCATCTCTTAATTCCAGCTTAATTTTAACCCTCAAAATTCTTTTGTTTTCACATTCCAAAATATATTTCACCGTTTCTTTACAAAAATTACTTTAAAAACAGCTTCCACACCTATAAAGATTTTTAAGAAGAAAATTCTCCGGAGAACGAAATATTCTAAAGTATATTTAAAAATTTTATAATTTCAGGATTAATTTTAACGATAAATGCAAAAATTTTTTAAATATTTAAAAACATTAATATTTTTCAAAAGATTTAAAAAGGGTAAGAATATTCTTGAAAACGTTCCGGGTAATACTCTCTTATTTTTCATTGTTGAAAATTTTTAAATTCTCTAATCTTGTGTGGTCTATAATTTCCTAGTTCTAATCGATGCTAGAATATACTTCTGTGGGAAGATTTTTTAGATAAACAGATCAGGATTCTGGTGAATCTCATATATAGAGCAAATATATATAGGTAAGATAAGAAAGATCCCGCGGGAACAATTCGGCACAAGAATGCTCTTTGGACTTAATGGACTCCTGTTGCAGATGTTGTTCGCAGGGGCTCGCCAATCCTACCCATTTTGGAACTAAGGGCCAATTATTGAACGGCCCTGAAATTGACTTGCAAGGGAAAGTGAATAAATGATAATAGCAGATACCAGGATTACCAGGAAAGGAAAGTCAAGAATTACGCTCCAGATTTCTCTGGAACCCTGGTAGAAGTTTCATTCAGCCACCCCGGGCCACGCCCCTGGATTGATAAGCTTAAAATTTATCCAGGGTTGCTCCTATTCTACTCTCAAAACTGCTAACTTGGATTTAAAAAAGTCAATAAGGGTTCTTTCTATTCTATATTTTATATCAAAGAAACATACTAATCTTTCGCCTCGAATCAAAATTGGACAATGTCAAATTATGTAAAGTTTTACAATTTTAAGGGTTTAGAAATCTGAACTTCAGAAGCCTTTTAATTAAAATGCATAATTTAACATTTTAAATACAAACAAAAATAAAAGTTAGAATCTCAGTCGGCACAAAATTGAAAAACATTTTCAGAAAGCTCTAAATAACATTTTTAAGGCGTTTTAAAAACATTTTTCAATTCTATTCCAATTGTTTTTCAAAACAAAAGCTGTTAAATTAATACATATTGAAACTTGTTTGATACTTGAAGTTAGAATTGTCCAAAATTTGTATCTGTGTTTGAATGTCCCCAAAATAAGAGAAAATTTGTAACTAAAAAGTTTCTACCCATGCGTTGCAATGAAACTCACATACCTACAGAATATCAGGAAAACATGAGGCAAAATCTTTCCTCTCTCCTACAGCTTCGCGGGTTGTCTCATCGAGCCCCTCCTCGCATCGGGAAAACAGAAAGTTAAAAAACTCTTCAACATTCTCAGCCCCACAATACAGCTCCTTAATTCCACCACTACTTTCACGATCGCTTATATTTTCCTAAAACATTATGTATTATTATTTTATTATATTATTTCAAAAATGATCAAATTGATACTCATTCTATAATGAAATTATAGAATTACATATTATTTCTCTTTGAGTGTTTACTCAAACTTTGCGCATTGTACTCTTCAAATATTACAATTACAATAATTAGATACTTTTCCTCTCCATAGTTATATGTACTTTTACTTTACTTTTCAAAAAAGAGTTGGGATTATAATAAAGATTGAATTTTAAGGTTATGTTCTTTTACAACTTACCTTAAGTCTTAATTATAACTAAAAACACAATTATAATTATATTACAAGGATAATTTATAATTATAACTTGTTATTCTCCTTTCAAAATAGATTTTAGATTGCGCAAAGTTTATTTTTTTCCTTACCTTATAGTTTTGACATTTCTGACTATTTTATTTGGCCTTTGGGCACACTTTTTGTATCCTCGATTAAAACAACATTAATAAGTTGAATTTTTCGATTTATTTCAGCCAAACAATTCCAAGCGCAAATTTGAGACGATGTCTGTTTTGGATCCTTTTCTAAAAGTGGTTTAAAGTAGTTTTCTTTTATGATAACATATGATACAAATGTTTCTAGATTTCAAATAGGCGATCTATCTGCCATCTTTGTATCGTGCTCTGTATTAAATCTGCACTTCATTGCGCATGCATGGTGCTCGGAAACTGATTGGTTGCTATTCGCGCGAAGTTTAAAAATATAAAAAAATTTAATTGCTTACGAATATTAACCAATCAGATGCAGAGCACGATGCATGCGCAGTTGAATGGAACTTCTGTTGTTGGTTGTTGGGAGTTGGGAGCACTGTTATAACAGCATAACAGGTATTTTTCATTAATTTCATCATCAAATCTGCCTTTAAACATGATTTTCAAGTATAAGTTTTATGTACTAAGCACCACATAAACAAACTTAATTCTTTTACAAGTGCTAAAATAAAAAATGTTCCTAATTTTGCGTAAAGAGTGTACATAATTTGGAGTCACCTTCAACAGAGGTGTGCCGTGATTTTGTGTTATTGTTAAGTTAAGGGCATGCTCTACGGCGAAGTTATGAAAATAAATATCAAAACGCAATTTAGTCAAATTTAGTGTCTTATTTCCTATATTCCAAAATGATGATTATTTGTAAGTAAAATTAAGTGAATGATTTTCATGGAATTGTATTTATTGTAATATATGGATTTTTTTAGACAGAATCATGTGCTTCATATAAATCTAAGCTTCCAGAGATATATTTATTGTGGCCTAATTTTGGATTTGGAAGTAAATAATAGACGTTGGAGTTTATAATATATTTTTTATTCTAATGAAACAAGATGCCTTCCACGTGCGGCGATGTCGTCGATTTGACTGGTAAGTTGTTTTAAATCCTAACTCCTCTTTAACAATTTGTTTAAGTATAAAAACCAAGAATTTTTCCTTTATACGCATACTTATATTTTAAAAGTGAGTATTTCTACATTTTTATTTTACAGTTGTAGTGTCTCAGTCAACAGTCGAGGGAATGTCGAGTACAGATAGTGTTGGTACACACAGCAATGTTTCTGTACATACAACCATTTCTGGAAGACCAAGAATGGACGTAGCTTGCGTCCTGGACCTTCAGCAGCCTGAACATCTTGCTCAACGAAAAAGGGCCCTAGAAGAAATCAGACAAGCCTGCAATTTATTGAATTGTAAAATGGATCATATTCAGGTACAACATACCAAATTTAAAAAAAAATTATTTCTTTCATTAAGAAAATATTCTCATAATAAATTAGTTACCTACTTTAGTTTACAAACACATTTTAATTACAGTTCGAGAAGCTAGACTTTGGAGAAACTAATGTATTGGACACTTTTTACAACGCAGATGTTGCCATTGTGGATTTGAGCATTCAACTTCAACAATCTGCTCTATTTTATCACCTGGGAGTCCGTGAAAGTTTCGGTATGAAGGAAAACATCCTCTTGTATAACGATATTGATGCAGACTCAACAATCAGGCTTAAAGTGAGTTAAAGTCCAAGTTATAATTTTGTTAATAAAATATTACAATTGGATCATTTTATAATCCGTAGTGGTGCTCGGTTTTTAAACAATTATGGGTATAAAGCGAAAAAATATGTAATTATATTATTTGTTAAGTACTGTGATTAAATTTGGGCGTTAGAATGTGAGTTAAAAACCCCTTAGTATAGAATTTAAAATAGCTTATAAATCACAGTTAAGACAGTTGTATGCATTCTATAAGAGACAAAGATGACGACAAATAACTTGCACATGTCCTTGGAGATTTATTAAAACTTGCCACTTGCCATAAAGCGTTGATTTCAATTAAAGGTGTTATTAATAGACTCGGGATATACGAGTCATTTTTGTTATGATATTGTTCTTATTATCAAAATAAATGTGTTATTGAATCTATTACTAAGTCACGCTCAGAATTTGTATACTAAAAACAATAAATTTGTCTGATAATTTGACTTATTAAATACATTTGTAAAATATCGCATATTTCTGGTTTTTAAAGATTAATATTTTCTATTTTTTGCTGTATTTGAAAGAAGTATTATTATTCTAAAAAACGGTAGCAATGTTCCGATGGATTATCTGAATGTCTACTCACTTGGAAAAAAATGAAAAACTTGAAATTATCAGAAAATTTTTATACATATACCTTGAAAAAACCCCAAATAAATAATTCTTATTATTAAAAATTAAAATAATTATATGAATTATTATTTTATAAACCCGATTAGCTATAATATTTAGAAAAAGGTTTTAAATATTTAATAATTAATTATTTAATTATTAGAATCTAAATATATTCTCAACAAATTTAAATTTCGTTAAATTTAAAAATACCCATAAAAGCTGAAATTGATAACGTTCAAATTTGACTTCGATAAGAAATGCTAGAAAATAAAAGTAAAACATATCTGAAAACATATATGAGTTCATGTTCTTAATATAGCAATTACCATGGTAGTTACCGATCATGTAGTCACATAATTCTCAATTGCTTTGTGAAAAGGCATGAAAGACGTGCTCTTCATTTCCTAGTGTCATTACAATATTTATTGGCATAAGAACTGTTTTTTTATCTTGAAAGAAGTTTATATGATTTTTGAGATGTATGATATAATTAAATTGAATTTTTATTAGTTATCATGCGGAAGTTACACGTTTGTTTCCTATCGAGTGATGGAATGTGGAACCTGTGTAGCTACAAGTCCAGCAGCAAGTAGAGTTACTGGCGATGAAGTTATTGATCCTAAACAGCATCTGACTTTGAAGCTGAGAAAATTATTTCAAGATGTTGAGATACAGTCCAAGTAAGTTACTTATTAATATTCAAAGTTGCTATAGTAGATAAGGTTTACGGTATAAAATATTAATTGTAATGAATTTCTAGAGCCCACATGAAGGAAAAATTCTTGGCAGATTTGCGAAAAGCTCGAGACACTCTTTCTGGAGAAGAACTTACGAAAGCTCTAAATAATATGCGAAAGCGTTTAGACGATCCCAATGTTCTTTCAGGAGAAGTCGTACTCAATGTTTTAATTTCCTTTCGGGAAATTCAGGTGATTATTAGTTTTTAAATTGTGGATGACGGGTCTAAGTTTTAAGCTCTGTTTTTATTATTTTTCATCTTTTACAAAAACTTATGCGTGTATTTAAAAAAAAATTGTATAGATTTGATTTGAGTTTAATCGATGCTTTTTAGAATTACGATGCAATGGTCCAATTGGTAGACGATTTGAGAACGATACCAAACCACAAAAATTCAATTAACACTCCCGCGATTCGTTATTTATATGCATTTGCCTTAAATAGAAGAAATCAAGAAGGTGATAGAGAAAAGGCTTTAAGTGTAATCGAGAAAGCTTTAGAGAAAAAAGAAAACCACGTTCCGGATATGCTTTGCCTATGTGGAAGAATAAACAAGGATAAATTCGTCGAGAGCTTACATACTGATAAAGAAAGTTTAAATAATGCAATTCATTGGTACAGGAAAGGATTTGAGGTATTTTTTTTAGCGACCCTGATTTTGTTGATATTAGAAGATGAACTTAAAACTAATATTTTTTTAGGTTCAACCAAATGAATACGCGGGAATTAATCTAGCTACCCTTTTGGTGATAGCAGGTAATGAGTTTTCAAAGAGCGAGGAGCTACAACACATAGGAATGGTGCTTAATAATTTAATTGGCAAGAAGGGAAGTCTTTCGAGTTTAAAAGATTATTGGGATGTCGCTACTTTCTTTGAAATTAGCGTTTTGGCCGAAGACTACACAAAAGCCATTCAAGGTGCGGAGTGTATGTTTAAATTGAAGCCGCCCAACTGGTGAGCTATTCTCTTATTTTCTTCTTAAATTAAAAAAGTTCACAAGTTGACGAATAAGATTTAAAAAAACGTTTATTAGATTAAAATTATTTATTTTTTGTGTTAGGTACCTGAAATCGACGATAGGAAATATTTCGCTGATAGACAGATTTCGAAAGAAGAACGAGGAGACTGAAATCTCACCAGAGGAACAGGTTTTTACTTTCTGGATGGATTATTTCGTTGAGGCTACAAAAACCGAAATTGGAGACATCATTCGCTTTCCAGTAATTTTAATATTAATTTTATACATAAGTCTAATTTGATATCTTCGGAGATATTAAAGTATTTTGTTTTTAGCTCTTGGTTTTGGAACCGACGAAGATATTAATGCCAAGTTACGTAAATGTGAACCTCGGTGCAGAAGATAAGTCGATACAGATTTGGAACTTGTGTCTAGATAATCTGAAAACAAATTGCAAACAGAATCACGACTGGTTTTTCTTTGCAAATATGATACGTAGCGTGAGTTTATATAAGAGAGACGAAAGGTGTCTCTTTCTATATGTTCATCAGAACTCTGATGACTTTCAAATGTACTTTCCATCTGTACAATGCAGACAAAGATTTTACGATCTTGTCTTGGAAATGACAAGGGATCAGGAAGGAATGGTGACTGATTTGGATGCTTATATGACTGATGAGAGAATAAAGGTTTGTTTTCTTATATTAGTAAGCCAGTTATAGATTCCAACATTAAATTTTGAATATACTTTATGATCACTTAAAATTTTCAGTTTGAATATGAACTCGATGAACAGAATAAGCGAATTGTTTTGGGAAAAGGCACTTATGGAGTTGTTTATGCCGCTCGCGACTTGGACACTCAAGTAAGAATTGCAGTGAAGGAAATTCCCGAAAGAAATGTAGGAGACGTTCAACCTCTCCATGAAGAAATTAAGTTACATAGTCAACTGAGACACAGAAATATCGTTCAGTATTTGGGTTCAGTGAGCGAGAATGGATATTTTAAAATTTTCATGGAGCAAGTGCCTGGAGGTAAAGAAATTTAAAATAGGATTATAATTTCTTTAGAAAGGAAAACAACATAATAAACCAATTTGTTTTCAGGAAGTTTGTCAGCTCTGCTTCGCTCAAAATGGGGACCATTGAAGGAAAACGAGTCCACAATTTCCTATTATACAAAACAAATTCTGGAGGGTTTGAAGTATCTTCACGATCAGAAAATTGTCCACAGAGATATCAAAGGTAAATGATCCATTTGTTTTATTTTAATTTAATATATTATGAAGTAAACAATTTTTTTACAAGGTGTTTACTAACCGAGAAAACTGAGAATTGAAATGAAAAAGGGGAAAAAACCGTAATAATATAATTAAATGCTGGAATGACTAATTTTATCCTCCCTTTCATGTACTTAAGAGAAGGTTTGGTTCGAAGATAATTGTGGGATTTCCCCTGAAGATAATTATAAATTCTATAACTAAGATAGCTATTCAAAATTTGACAAACAAAACTTTTACGACGTAACAACCGGGAAATAACCGGGAATTTGGTAGGTGAAAAGTAGTAAACACCATACCTTAATTTATATGTAATTTAAATTTAGACTGATTATATTATTATCATATAGGGGATAATGTGTTGGTCAATACCTACAGTGGAGTTGTTAAAATATCAGACTTCGGTATGTCGAAACGTTTGGCTGGCCTTTGTACGAGCACAGAAACGTTTACAGGGACGCTGCAATACATGGCACCAGAAGTAATCGACAAAGGCCAACGTGGATATGGCGCTCCGGTATATAAATTAAATTAAAAAACAATAACAATATTTGACTCAAAAATAATTTTCCGTATTTGAAGAAAATTTAAAATTAAAATTACAGGCTGACATCTGGTCACTGGGGTGTACGATAGTGGAAATGGCAACAGGGAAGCCACCTTTTATCGAACTCGGTTCACCCCAAGCTGCTGTCTTCAAGGTTATTCATCAATACCTTCAGTAACTTAACATCACATAATTATTATTATATACTAATATTTTAAATATTAATTTCAGGTTGGCTATTACAAAATTCATCCAGAGATACCTTCAGAATTATCGGAGAGGGCAAAGAGTTTTATTCTACATTGTTTCGAACCAAACCCAGACGTTAGAGCAAATGCTGCTGTGTTGTTAGAAGATCCTTTCCTGACTGAGTGAGAATCTATAGGAATTTATTGTCTTTCAATAATAATTTTACCAGGTAATAAATTAATATTGATATTTTCATTCAGGAAGAAAAAGACTTCTCGATTGGCAGCACCACCTGATTTTAGCAGAAGTATATCCGTGCCTGCTGAAAGGTTGGAACGATTAGGTAAATTCGATAAGACCACCAACATTGTCCCTGCAGCTCCAATTCAAGCATCTCAATCTGATGACAGGTAAATAAGTTTACTATAATATATTTATTAGTTATTTTTTATTCATTCATTTAAGGCTTGGTACAAAATTGTGAGAATTTGTTTGTTACTTGCTAGTTCGTATATTCATAGCTTTCCATTTGACTCACTAGGTGTTTGCCATCTGCTCATTATAATAGTAATGCATCGGTTGCCTAATATTTCATTATGTTTTGTCACATTATTTGTAATATTTTGTCTTCTGAATAAAGTAGTATTTTTGTTCGCGATTTGCTTTAGAAGTTTCATTTAAGTGAGTAAATATTAGAGCTAGAAAACGAAACAAGTGTAGAATAATGTGAATTTAAAGAATACTGATGGGTAAAAAAATAATGTATAATAATAATTTGTTGGGGTGTAGAATAGTATAATCTAATGGTTAAAAAGATTGCTAATATAACAAGGTTTTTATTTTAGAAATGAAAAAACGTGGATATGATAAATAATTAAAAACGATAGTTATACAATACGCATCTTAAAAAACAAAATTGAAGATTTTGAGAATAATTTATTGTTTTTTTTTTCTTGTGTAAAAATAGATTTTTTTTACTTGCTTTAATATTTGATTTTTCGCCTCGAATTCGTCGTTAAATTTCAAATTTTTTTTATTTTCTGCAATAACGGTTAAAGTGTCATGTGTAGCGGAGGGTTAACGAAGTCAAGTCCGTTGAGAGAGCGAAGTCCAGCCCATCTTCTCTCCCCTATCAGCATGCCTACCACTTCGTCTCTTTCTTTTAGCAGGTATGGTCCAATGTACATCCCTCTGATTGATTTATCCACAATGGCAAACAACTTTTAAGGGCATTGGATCCAAATTCTAACTTCAAAATTCGATTTCCTTATTTTAATCAACAAATATTATAATTAAAAATTTTTAGACTCTTCAGCTCTTTTCTCTTTTGAAGTTAAAGTTCGTCTATAGAGCTAAAAATTATTTGATTTTAATTTTTTTTTGTATAAAACGTGGAATTTGAAATCTATCTTCTAAATTTTCTTTTTATTTTACCCAAATGATATTAAAAATACAGTCCTAATTATAATATTTAATGGTCCGGTTATTGTATTCAGACCCTCATTTATTGAGAGAAACGAGGAAATCGGCTTTTAAGAGTAGAATTTTGATTTCTTTATTTTATGTAACGAATATTATAGTACATAAAATATTTTTTCGCTCTGTAGTGGTACTCATTCCTAAAATAGAATTATGCGTTTAGAGCGAAAAATGTATGCTACTTGTTACGTAAAATGGGAATATTAAATTTTCAGATTAAATTTTGAATTGTTCGTTTTACACAAAAAGTATTAAAATTAGGTATTTTTCCGTTCTGTAGAAACTCTTTGATTTAAAAAAATAAAATAAGCATTAATAATTCACTAAAAATATTAATCTTAACAAGCATAACAACGTATGAATTTATTCACATATTGGCAATTTGGTTATTATTATTATTTAGTTATTAATGGTTAATTAATTTATTAATTATACCTTAGTTTCAAGTTGAGATACTGAACATATAATTTAGAGAAGCTGATCATTAAATTATTGGATATTTTTATAATCGCTCAGCTTTTGAAAGTATTAAACTTTTTGTGAAAAGTCGCTTTGAATTTTCGATTTGTAGCTTTTATGTGCTTGATGTACGTTTTACTTCCCGTTATTACAGTTTTTACATTCTCATTAGAGAGAATGTATTATATTTGTGTAAAATTTGACCCCCCCCATTTTTGTTAAATCTTCACGTTTTGTGACCCCCTGAATCCAAAAAACATGGTTTTACCAATGTGTCTGCCTGCCTGTGTGTATGTACGTATGTCTCTCTATTTGTGTCTGTAAATTTTTAGTTTTTGAGCACGATAACTTTCGAAAGAATTGGCCTTTGGTATACTTTTTTAGTGTCCTGATGAGAATGTATTCCTTAAGCTCGATAGAACCTTAAGTAAATTAGTTTTCTTCTTCATTTAAATATAAAATCATTAAAATAAAAGTGTATACCATCGATAAAAATTGGTAAGCGAGTGCAAGCGACCTGAAGGGTACAAAAGCGCGATATGTGATGAGAATGTGCTCGCGAAGCTAGCCAATTTTTATATAAAATTTTGTCACTTGTGGCTTTGAAAAAATTGAGAAAAATGACTGCTGAATGATTTTTCTACCCAGATATTTGGATGAATTAAGGGTGTTGGATCCAAGTCACAAAAAGTATTAAAACTCTGCATTTTTTCACTCTATATTCATATTTATATTTAAAAAGTGAATAGGGTTGCAGAGCGATCCAACGCCCTTAAATTTTGTATTAGTCAATCTTGACTAAATGGCCTCGCTGTTTTATCAAAGAATGCACATTTTTATGCTCAGTGCTGACACGGCATACAGATTAGGTTTCAAAACCTTAGAATTCAATCCGCAAAGCACATCTGATTTAATTCTTACTTCTACAGCACAATAGGTAGCACTCCTTCCATAGAGACAAGTGAATCCGACACAGCTGATACTTCCATGACGAGAAGAAGTTCGTCTGGCGGATTGTTGTCACCCGAAGTGGAAATTAGTGGTATGTTCCTAATTTTATATTGATTGAAGCGATTTTAAAGTATTGGATCCAAATTTTAACTATAAAATTCAACTTCTCCATTTTTCTTAATAAATAATAGAAACAGATATTATAAAAAAATGTAAAGATGTCAAACTTGACATCTTTACATTTCTTAATCCACGCTATTCAACAAACGACAGCAACACCGTCAAATATTATAGAAACAGATATGTTTTCGCTCTATAGTGGTAATCTTTTTAAAAATAGATGTTTGCTTATAGAGTGAATAACTGTTTAATTTTTATAATTTAAGAGTACAGCGAAGAATTCGAATTGTGAGGATAGCACTTTGGTCCAACACCCTTAAAACTAGAAATTTCGAATTGTTATTTATTTGAAAATTCTCTGACTTATTTACTGACAATGTTTTTAAAAAAATTTCTCATGTCATTTTAAAAATTTCTGAAAGAGAGTCCATTTGTTGAAATCGCAGGACAATTGGGTCAAAAAGCTGGTGAAGAACAAGAGGGCTTTTATTTGTTAAAAAAGGACAGTCAGCGACGAATGACTCTCACTAGAGTTTTGAGCCAAGATGAGACGAAGATTTGCGAAGTTTGGATGAGAAGTATTCATCAAGATGTTGGCCAAACTGTTCTTCGCATGGTAGTTTATTTAATTTGTATTTAATTTCAAGATTTTGCATTTAGCATTCTTATTTAAAATAATAATTAAATTTCCAGAGCCACTTGGAGTTGCTAATGCGTAGTTTGAGGGACTACATCTCCGATCAAAATCAAGATGTAATTACATCAGCAATTCGAACTCTAAAAGAGGAGCTGGATTTTGATTCGACTGCAATCAATCATTTACAATTGGCCATTTACCTGTTTCAAACCGCAGTTAATGAAGTACTCAGAATGCACAGCATCAAACCCCATTGGATGTTCGCTTTGGACAATCTAGTTAGGAATGCTGTCCAAGCAGCCATCACAGTTCTTTCTCCTGGTAAAAAAGTCATTTATTTATATTTTGCTTAAAGGTGATGGAAAATAGATCCAACATTCTTAATTATAAAAGTAATGTTAGATTAGATTAGATTATTAAATTATTTGCAGCAGTTTATATTAATGAGATTAATGCTATTCAGTATTTGACATCTGTCATAAAATTTGTGTTTTAGAACTTGGTGCTAATTTACTGGGACAAGAACGAATTCAGACTTCCGGCGAATGTCCAGAAGAAGGTTCCACTTCCCTTGTATCAACTATTAACTCAGTAAAATCCCAAAAAACGCTTGATTCGATTGATAATAAATACTGGAGGGAATATCGTGATCAAATGGGAACATTGATAGTTGAGAATATGAAACTCCTCCAGGAGTTGATAGATAGTCAAAAGAATTATCAAACCATGCTGCATCAAGCATTGGATGAACAGAAAAATCAGACTGTAATTCTAACCCAACTCTACGAAACGTTTAATAGAAAAACCATTAGGCACGAGTCAGGGTAAGTTTCGTTAAATAAAGAAAAATATATTAATGAGAGTCGATGAACGGTGAACTGAGAAACAAATAAGTAAAAGATTGACATCTTACAGATATCATTCATCAACATCAGGAGACACAGCCTCTTCTGTACCTGAAATTACTGTTACGGACCACAATTGTACCATCTTATCAAACACGACACTCGTGGAATGGTTGAAAAAATTTAATGTGGACGAATCGACGGTTCAACGAGTAAATAATAAAAATTAATAATATTTGTGGGCGAAAATTAATAGACACCCTGTTTAGAAGCTAATTCTTTTTATTTAATTATCGTATTAATTCTTATTATCATTGCAGATTTTGTTTGAAGAATTTACTCTCGATGATATGATACACCATATTACGAGAGATGATCTCCGCAGGTTAAACTTAAGGTAATTGAATTAATTAAAACATATTTAAAGATGATTATTTAAAATACGCATTGGCAATTAATAGTAAATACTTTAATTTTTAAACAGAGGTGGTGTGGAACTCAGGATATGGAAAGCAATAATGCAACATCGAAAGGATGACTAAAATAATAAATTTCAGGGAAATTTTGTCACGCACAATTTGTGATACGGTAAATCGGAGCACCTTTATGGTAAGGTTTAGCTTTTTTTCACGATAATACCACTTAAATCGAAATAACTCATATTGAGATTTTTTCAAACAGTACACAATTTAAATTGTCTAACAATGAGACATCTAATAGTGATTTGTTTATTTTTGTACTCTAAAAATCACTCTAGTTTTTACGCAGCTCAAAATATTTACATGTTTCAAAGTTTAATTCAGTTATTAACGGATGAGATCTCGTTTGAATTTGATCCGCCCAGTGCCTTAAAGATGTAAAAACTGAAGCTTGTCAATAGATTTTTGGCTTTGATAGTAACTATTTTTCTACTGTTTGAAACTATTTTTCTCGATATCACCGCGAAAATGTATGTTACGATCAAGAGACTGAGCTGGATAATAAGATTACTTGCAAAGTATGACTTCCATTAAATTTTTTCAATAAAAAAAACCTTGTAGATCTCTACAATAAACTAATCGTAAAATGTGTGCTTAACTGAATTAATACATACGCCGAATTAAGTACCTCGATTTCAAATCGTAATGTTATACTAAGATATTGTTTTTATTTACAATCATAACTGTAATTATAATTGTTATTTACAACTTCAGTTTGTAATAAAGAGAATTCTATAATAAAAAATATATTGGTTATATTGAAACTGATTCTATAATTTCGAAACCTTTCAAGATAAAATTAAAAAAATATATATAATCAGAAATTGGCAAAGGCGCGCCTATTCTAATCAGATAAAATACAAGTCTCAAGATTTAATTCTAGATTTTTTTTATCATTTCATGCTCTTTGATTTCCGGCGAGCTTTCTTGTTAACTGAAAAAGAAAATAAACTGGGGTAAGAAAATTGTCGGGTGAAGTACGTGATCAGTTTTTCTGGTCTATTCCTTTGTGTGATAACTGCCCTTCGAAGTAACGGTTATTGATATGGATGAGAGAGTGCCAACCTACGTTTCTGAAATCTGATACAGTCTACGAAAGATAAGTTGGATTTCGGAAATTGCTGATGTCGTGTTTTGAGAGTGAGAGTTCCACGTTTGTTGAAATTTTGATTTAATCTTTTGTAACTAAGGGAAAATAATAAATTTAAATAATTCAGAACACTTTCAAGTAACTTTTTGAACCAGGGACTGATTGTGAATTCCTTGCTAGACAAAATCCGTCCCCTTCTTTATCTATAATTGAAGCGCAAAACCACTTTGATTTCTGAAAGCTTAAAAAATTTGAATAAGGTAGAAAAATGCATTACAAGGGATAACATCCAGCATTGATTATGACACCCTTTTAATAATGAAAGCTGCACTCCCTTTCATTAGGAATTCGAGCAGAAGTAAGGATCCGGTCGTATTTGTATAACTTAAGATTCTCGCTTCTTGGAAATGTAAATGGTACCACTACGTCGTCGTTATCCGTTTGCATACATTAAATATTCTTGCTTTTTGCCCCTTTTTACGAATTCACGGATACGAGGGGTGCATCAGAACTGTCGGTAGCAGACAGTTTACGATTGAACGACTCTTTACAGTTTGGATGGGAAGAATCGACCAATCGACCCTATACTGATTTTTCTTTAGACCCCCATCGTCAAACTGTCAAATGTGTCGCAAAATTGAAAATAATTCGATATTTAGAGATTCCACCATTTTTTTCTTTCTAGACTATTATAAATTGTTTTTTGTAGAGCTTTTTCAACATTGGATATTGAAAGCATATCTTCAGACAATTTATATTTGAAAAAATCTCAATTTCCTAATCCTTCCATTTGTGAGTTTTTCTTAAGCGTCACGGAATAATTGACTTATTAAATTCTTCTTCTTCCTGCTGGGGTGTAATAAAGACATAAGGCATAAAGAGATTTGACGAAGCCAATCCACGTTTACACTCCACTAAGGTTCGACGAGAAAAAGGGTTGTCTTCCCCGATCTGAGATCAGATCCCTAACGATTTCGTTTTCTCTTTCACCCTTAGATTTTAATTAACTGCCTGCATCTTCGAGTATCATCATGAATTTAATCAAAATGTTACAAAACTCAGCGATTTTCTACAAATAACTTGGTATCTATTTAAAAAAAATTTTGTTTAATAAAGGAAAAACTTCAGATATTTGAGGAATTTATGTTTTAACAAGAGAGTGTGAGTAACGAACTTTCTTTTAATTAATAATTTGATTACAGAAATATAATAATGATCGAAATCTTGAATTTTAGAAATAGCAGCCAAGAGCCCTTTGATCTTAATAATCTGGAATTGTCCCACGTTGAAGAGAATTAAGAATAAGGGAATTAAGAAGCAGTTCTCAGATTCTTGGTGCTCCTGTATAAAGTTGAATTATAATCCCTCTACAGTCTTATACATCCGAAGGCGAAGTCCCATAAAGCCGGGAATGTTTCGCTGATAATGCGATTCCATTGCCGTTACGATGAATCACTTCACGCGAAAGGGAGCTTTAAGATTTAAAAGAGAATCTAGTAGCCTGAGAACAAGATCATCTTGTTAATAAATGTTCTTTCAGATTTTTCTATTTAAAATACAAATATTCAATTTTTTCTAGCATACTTCAATTGAGTTCTTAATAATTAAAATATTTTATCTTTATTCTCATTAACTGTAAATAAATAACATAAAGATACATCTATCTATGTAAAACTGCATTTTTTGTACACTAGTTTTTTTAATCCCTTGAAATCTTTTTAATTCTTTTGAAATCTATATAAAAAACTTTAAATTCCTCGGAATCCTTTTAGTAATTCATTAAAATTTTTAATATCCTTAAACTTACTTGAAATTAAGGACACTACATAGATCGCCGTGGCGCCAACGTCGATAGTTGCACCTTGAGGTGCAAAACCGTTTAGACAGGTTTCTTCATTTATAAGAATATAAGAAATTGGAGAAGTATTAGAGACAGTCCAAATAGGGTAAGTAATAAAATACATCAAATATTAAAAGCAAATTAATCAAAAATACTTATTTGATGGAGAAATTGGATTCTTAAAATCAGGATGTTTTTCTCAGATTCACTTAAAGGAATCACGAGCGTGGAACAAGATTGCTTTTCTCCAACTTAATATTTATCACCCAAACACTCGCAAACCCGAAATAAAAAGAGTTTTCGACTATTTGCCAATTTATTGACTTTTGAAACTCATTTTTTATATCTTTCTACACCTCGGTGGAAATTTCGTATATGAAACTGTTCATAGTGGTTGCTAGGGGATGTTTACTTAGGCAACCGCACCCAGTGATTAATTCAGGGTGTCTACTAATCGGGAAGACCGGGAAATAACCAAGAAAACGCACGAAAGCCGAAAATTTAAATAAATCTAGATATAACGGGGGGTTGCCACGACAAATTATGAATATAAGAATCTTGAGTGATTTAATAATCCATTACATATTTTAATGAAATTAAATAGATTTATGAAATTATAAAATTGTGTCAGCAAAGAGGTGATATAACTTTTCTTCTTTTCATTGAATAAATATCAATACAATTTGAGGACATTATTTTGAAAACTCATTTTCAAACACAGCAGGAGTTCAATGGTACGCAAGGAAGGCAAGGACTTGATTTTATTGACTCTTTTATCTTCAAGAACCAATTAAAATGCCTTTGGTACTTTCTCCCTCTTCACAAAATAAGAAAATCTTTGTGCCTTTCCTTTGTTTGGAGTTCAAGAGTTAATCGGTAGATATAGACATATTCCATATCATGGTCCTTTTAATCTTTTTTTCGATGAATGCGTTATTATATTCTCAATAATTGGGACAGCCTGACATTTTCGATCTAAGTAATGGGGGATATTATTAAGGGCCGAGGCTCGAAGGGATAAGAGGGCGCAAATCTTCTATTCTTCTTATACTCTCGAATTTCGATAATTGAGAACCTTGAAAGTAATATTATTTTTATTAATTATGTATTTCAAAGGATTTATTTCAAAGGATTTAAATAAGACAGGATTTAAATAATTTGATCGATTTTCAAAATATTTAAAAAGATTTTGGGAGCTTTCTAAATATTCTCGTGGGTTAAAAAAAATTTCAAGAGATTTAATACGCAAGATTTGAAGAGATCTCACAGTTTATTCGAACCGAATGAAGTTTATTTTGATTGTAAAAGATTCCACATATACAATCATACAGGAAATTTCAGAATCTATGGGATATTTCGATAAAGGAGCGAAAAAAAAGTAAAAAAAGGATGATTTACAATAGATGCGAAATGGACGACCTTAAGCCGATAAGCGTTACGACAGGCATCGCGAAGCGCGTAAAATTGAGCCATCTGCATTCATATCAGCATGGTTTACGAGCGCGACAGTCCTCTCTTAGTGCCTCAATATTCAGCTATACTATCATGGGCCATCGTGCCTTCCCATCCGATTTCATCCTTCCAGGGGCACTCAAATCTGCTGACACTGCGAGAGTACTCTTCTTTTCCAACACCCTCCCCCACCCTTAGCTCCTTTTCAGGAACACCCTTTCACCCTTGACGTACCCTCGAGCACTTCGCGTCTCATACTCTTACGTGGCCTGGCGGATTTTTGTCACATCACTCTGTGTGAGGCAAAGTTGTGCAAAAGAAATGTCACGTCTCCCTTCGATGACATGAAAGAGTATATGCTTGTCTGAGATCAAGCAGAAACAATCGACCTACTGTCAGTGAAGACAGTACGAATCCTCCCCTAAGAAACGAAAAGGAAGGAAAAGGGAAAATGTATAGATTCGGGAAAGAGAATTGCTAACGATGAGGGATAGTATAGCAAACTTTTATTTTTAAAGGTTGCCAGTTTGAAAAAATCCTCAAGTTTCAGGGGTTTCGAATTTCAAACTCAAATATTTCCACCCCAAGATTTTAGACTAAGACTATAAAATGAATTCAAAACATGTAGAGTGATTAATTCTTTGTAAACCCCAATCATATGCTGAGAATTAGTCGTGATTGTCTGTTTGCATTAAATACATTCCCTTGACACTATCTGAAAATATTTTCATTTTTTAATCAGAACTGCCAGACGATGTCGGATTCTGAAAGCAGTATCGACAGTTTCATCGTGATGGAAAGGACAATGAGTATGGAAGTTGGTGAGCCAATGCCCACAGTTAGGAACAATGGAGATAACGACAAGCTCGAGGAATTCGAGAAGCTCCTTCGATCAATGATGGAATCTCGTGGTCCCTCTCTCGAGGATGAGGAGGAAGGGGCTCCGGAGGAAGGAAATGATGACAAGATTGCAGGTATTCCCCAATCCCGAATATTTCAAAAGAATAAATCCACCCTCCTCGAGCAACAGGATTGTAAAATTCAAATATTTACGAAATAGGACTTGAACAAAGAAATTTCACTCGAAAGAAAGTTACTGTATAGTAAAATAATTATATTCTTCTATCATTACGAAAATACTCCCATCGAAACTTTCCAATTCCCGATTTTTTTCAGAAAATAACTTGTAGTAGACGTGGGTTGATATGAGTTTTGTGTGGATCAATCATTTCTCAATTTCATTGAAAATACTTGTATCTATTTCGATAAGGTATATGGTGCTCGTTCAATTTATTTCAGATTGAATAAATTGGAATGTCATACTATGTATCTATGTTTGGATTAAATTCACCGGTAGTTTTGTTTTTTTGTGAATTTTATTCAGATTGATTTTCTAGAGCTAAATGACAGTTAGTAATCAAATGTATTTGCTTAAATTTTTAAAATGTTTATTTGAAGGGCCTTAGTTTAAATTTAAACATTCCTGCTTAAAATAAAGCTAAGTAAAATTATCACTTGGCTTTTAAAATACACACATACACAAAAGTGTGCCTGTTTCTTATTCGTGAGGAATACAACAAAAGATCCGAGATTACGTACATTTTCAGCTCTCAATATCCACATTCTTTGCTTCCCACTCAAGTACCCCGAAGCTGGAAGGAAAATCCAGAGAGCTTGCGAGGGAGACTAAAAGAGCAAGGGAAGAACTCTTACTAGGACCTAGGTAACCTGTTGAGAGCTTCGAAAAAGAGGGACTTAGAGAGAACGAGAAGAAATTGTAGAGTTTGCAACTTAACTTGGGAAATTTTCCAGACTCCACTTGCCAAGGGCATTACCCACGGAAAGTAGCTGAATTTGGGGGAGGAAATTTTCTCGAGTAGAGGATTAAGTTCTTTCAGCTTAAATTGTAAAATTTCTTCGTAATTTAATCGAAATATCATTTTTAAACCCATTAAATAATTTAATATATATCTTTGATGAAAAAAATAAAATAAAATACAAAATATTCGTTATTTTTCCGATTTATGTGTGGTCATCAAAAGATTATGCTTCCTGGCGAGATAAAAGGTCGGAGACGAGCCCATTTCCGAGAAAGCCAATAGCAGGAATTAAGTTTATTAGGTGGATAAAAATGATTTCTGAAGGAGGATTCATTCCCTTTGGCATTTTGCCCTCGCGAAAGGCTTCCGAAATCGCCGATCGGACGTGAGGGCCAAATATTAATTGCGCGAGGGATTTACTGCAGGGGATCCTGCAAGGCGTCCATGAAAGCGAGACGAATCGATTATAGAGAACCACCACGCAGAAAACAAACGACCAATCGTTATTCGACCGACGGTTTATTCATTTATTGATTCGTTTTTTTGTACTTTCTCTTTGTTTTCCAGAGACACTAAAGTATATATGCTTTTCCTGGGAAAAGTTTATATTAGATTCTGCTTTTGATTAAATAAGTGAATTAGGATGAACGAAATTTGTGTATGTTGCATAAATTTCCAAATGGAAGCACCTTGTAGTCATACTGAGGGTTAAATTGTGACTCTAACGCAGCTGTTGCCAGATCAGCGGGTGAATTTCCCGACAGCATTCATGTCGCCTAAGCGACTCCTAAATTTCGTGGGCAACCAAAACTAGAATATTCAGATGTGCGGGACCGTCTGGTTCTAAATTAAACTCATAAAATGCCCGAAAACCGCACGAAGGCAACTGCGTTTAGCTTTGCCAGTTAGTATTTTGCCAAAGTTCTTCTGTACTTCCGCCAATTAAAATAACTAGAATGCTTTATGCTCATAAAAATTGTATCATAAAAATTGCTTCTATAAACTTGTTTGAGTTTCTATGACAACTTATTTATCGGAAACGGAAGAATCTTAAAAATTGACATAAAAATGATAACTGATTGAGTCACACGAAAACAATTTCCATATGGTAATATTCTGATCTGAATTTTTCGGTATATTTTTTTATTTCTCTTTGCAATGATTGATAGGAAAGCAGTGCACTCGACCGTTGTCAAGAAAGTCTTTCGAGAAGAAAATTGAAACAGTTTCATGCCAACAGCACATTTCGCATTTACTTTGGTGCGAATGGGAAAATGGGAATTCTTCTCGTGATAGGTGGTGAAAAAACTTTCAAAGAGAGCTTACCAGTGGAGCCGGTTACGGGGTGAAAAATGACATGGAGTTCAAAAGCCTCTAAATAAGAAATCACTCTCGAAGGTGCTAGCACATTATTCACTTTCGAACTCTCCTCAAGTGAAATATCCGCTTGGCTTCCAGAGAGTTTGGCTATCAATAATTCCTCTATTCGTCAATCGTCATTCCCTCTAAATGCTACGAAACGTTTTACACACCAACCAGTATACTTTCACAACCCCTCTCCAAATTCTACTAATATAAAAATCCGGGGATTTGATTTAGGATTTGAAATTTTAATATTTTATTCCAAAATGTACTTTTTCAAAAGTGAAACGTTAGAAATTTCACAAGATAAAAATAATATCTGGGGGGGAAGGGGCGAATATGTAAGTTTTCACTTCCACTTTAATTTTCTGCTTTTCGACTGTTTGATTTTCACTTTTTCTAAATTTTTTTAGCCTCCTGATAAAAAAAACTCCTGACCTTTTGTCTCGACCACTGTCAATACTTGCGAATGTTCTGCGAATGTCTGATAATTCCAATCAAAAGAGCTTTTCATTATTCCCAAGACAGGGATGAGATTTCTGATTTCCCCACAGTAATTACTTTTCACAATACCTTTCAGTAATCCACATTGACAGTGTGCACTGGCAATTTATATACACAGGAAAAACACTGGTTGTGCAATCTGGCCGAATAATGTATTATGAAAGAAGAAAGACAAGTCCTGTCGATCTTATGCTTATCCAGGTGGAGGGGTGAATTTAGCGAAATGAAAAGTACAAGGCTTTGTGCACGATAGAGTGAGTAGGGAGGATTAAAGGACGACGGAAGAGACAAGGGAAGTTGGCCACCATCTGGGAATATCACATCAAATATTGACCGACGGCATATCGGTCTTATCAAAATATTATTTAATCATCCGAGGGGACTGGTTATGAGTTCTTTGTCTTTCCTTCCAAGACAATGGATTTTCAACCCTGTTGTTTTAATTTGAAATTTTGATCAGCGAGAAATTAATAAAAGGATTGAGAAAAATAAAAATACAAATCTAAATATTTACCTCTACAAAATAATAAATACCAGGCCTCTCAATTCCTATTGGAATTAAAGCAACTAAACATAGGAGACAATATAAACATTATAAATATTATGAAATATTGTAAAAGTAAGTGACTTACGTTTTTTAAAGCAGAGCATTTGTAGTTCCTCATGGCTCGGCACTACCATCAAACAAATAGGAACTGTTCGTACCGGTTGACACGCACCCTATATTTTTCATTCCCCTGAAATCCATTTACTATTTCTTGTATGACAGTAAATCTGGACTTCAGTGGTTCGGAAACATCACTTCTGAAAAGCAAACAAATTTACAAAATTATACAATGTTTGCTGTCATAAAATTTCGATCTTAGATTTTTTACATAAACTGAGTAAATTGTACATACATATAATAATTACATAATAGAATTTTAAAAAATGAGACCACAGGAACCAGAAATAGGTAAGTAAACTCTGTGATATCAAAAAACGGAGTTGGGAACAGAAGGGAAAGATTCTCTGAAGTTTGAGGATCGTTTGCCAAAAAGTAAAACAGTACCAGTCGATGCAACGCAGTGTATGTTCGCGTGCAACGCCAATTGTTTGCAGAATATTCTGCGGATTTCGTGACATTATGACTGGCAAGGAAACTTACTCAGGGACACGATCGTCCAATTGCAGAAGGACTAGTTTAGTTTACGGTCGTGCTTTCTGTGCCTGGTTATTTGACCTTATTGTCTTAAAAAATTCAATACAAAAATTCTATGTAAATTCTAGATCAAATGCACTTCTTTTCGAAAATACGTTTAAATTTTTGTCCTATGTTCCAAATTTAATATTTACTTCCTCTATTTTTAGCCGTTTTGACCCAAATTATTGATTATTATTATTATTATTATTATTACATACAGTAATAATAATCTTCGTAGTTATTCTTTTTTTTTTCATACTGAAGCTCATATATTTCTGGTCGCTTCGGGTGCTTTTGTTTCGCGAATTTTTTTATCCCTAAGTTTGACAATTTGTTTGGAAGTCAAGTGTCAGTTTTGTGTGATTAAGTGAATTGTTATCCCAGTACGAGTATGTAACACCGGATCTATTATAAATTAAGCACTACAAGTCACAAAATAATAAGTAATAAGTCTTAAAATTAAAAAATAATGTAATTCTATGTATTTAATCAAATGTGTCTTTTATGTGAAAGACATGGCCGGACTGGATACTCCAACGGATGTTCGATTGGAGTTCATCGGATTAATAGTGCAGAAATCACTGAAACTGAAGCCAGAAAAGTGGGGACGCTTATTGTTGACTGAAGAACATCGGAATTGTGTTTTGGATTTTTTGGATAATCCGGTTCCAGTGGCACTTTTTGTGGTTCTTACACCAAACGCTCAACTGATACCATCATGCGGATTTCCTATTCCATGCCAGAGGACCAAGGGTGAGGAATTTTTATCAATTATTTCAATAGTTTCGTTAGCAAAAGAAGCTCCCTTAATTTCCAGGGATCTATACAATCAAAGTAAAGCTGTCTCCAGTACCAAACGACCAAAATGGCTGTTCTTCAATGCTCATCACCGGTGACTTGTCTCACCGAGTGGTCGATGAGCTCGCCACACTTGTGGACAATATTTTCTCTCCTCTTCTCAGCAAACGGGAAAACCACAAAGACCTGCCGGAAGTGGCCGTTGAAGACATCAGCAGACACGTTTACTCCTTAAGAGGAACTCTTTATCAGGTATATATAACTCATTCGAGGGATTGTAAAATATAAATTTGAAGAAATTTACGATCTAAGTTAATGATCGTCACGAGGCTGAAAAGGTCAAGTTTGAAGAAAAAGAAAAAGAATAAAAATCAATTCTCCAATTTTATTGCCAGGTCAAAGGTCAAGTGAATGGAAGAACCGTGCTCCCGATGCCAGCAGGTCTCGAGAAAGTGTCAGAAGTTGAAAGATTGGTAACCACGGAAGGACCACAGGCGGTCGATCTCTATCTCAAAAGTTCAATAGAGGGTGTCGTTATTAAATGGGCTTATCTAGTCAATGATGTCGTTACTCGCGAGTCCTGTTTTTCTTTTGAAAATGGACAAAATCCTACTCCTGATGTTGAAATCGAATTTTGGACAAAAAGATTAGCAAACTTGAGGTTCGAACGAGGAGTTGATCACTCGAATTTTGGATTTATTTTGAAAAATATGTTTTAAATTTTAGACACTCACAATCTCAGGAAAATAATCAGTGTAACCTTGCAGATATATTTTTGACCAGTTGCGAGAGGAACGAGTGAAGAAGATGGCAATAATATTGGAAAAGACTGAAAGTGCCTATTTTCCATGCTTTCGTACCCTTTTTGGAAACGTCGTATCTTCTTTGGCAGAAGCTAAGGAATTGGCATTGTATTTGTCTCCCTTGGCAAAATTTTTTAAAGCTATAGAAGAGACAGACTTTGCTGAAGCGAAACCTATAATGGCGATTATTATTCATGCTGTGGGCCTAGCTTGGGCGAAGACAAAATATTACCAAAATTCTTCAAAAGTAATAATAATGCTTAGGCAAATTTGCAATTTGTTGATTCAGGAAGCTCGAAGATTTCTTGATCCAACTCTAATTTTTCAAAGTGATGTTGATGAGGCTCTGCAAAGGGTACAAATCTGCCGAGGTATTTCAAGATATCAATAAACATTTGTAAGCAATATTTTTATGGATTATAAACTCTAATTTTCTTTATGGGGTGGTTTAGATGTTTTAGAAGAATTCAAAAGACAGTTTGAATTTCGGAAACAGACACCCGGTATGAAGCCAGAAGCACCACCTTGGACTTTTGATCCCAATGCAATTTTTACACGTTTGGATACTTTTCTCAAACGATTAGCTAACATAGAATGGCTTTTCGACACAGTTTTGGAATTTTCGAAATTGGAAAAAATAGAAATTGGTGGAATCTTGGGTCGATCACTTAGTGCGAGGATTGTTGGGGTTTTTAAGGAGTTTCAACAACTTTTTACTTCTTTTACAACAAGGTCTACTGATGTTTTGGAACCGGATGATGAGTCCTTTGCAGTGGACTGTGAAAAATTTAGTGATTCCATTGCTGATTTAGACAGCAAGTTAGCATCTATTCTTTGTCAAGCGTTTGACGACTGTCACAATGTAGAAAGTGCTTTTAAGGTACATTTCCGAGTGGAATGGTGTATCATTATACAGTAATTTTATCCATGAGCAGCGCTACCTTGCATTCAAATCGGTAAAAACTGGAATCCAGATTTTCCGGATTAATAAAATCGTTAGATCGGAAGTTGAAAACACCCTAGTCGAGAAATTCGTGTAGAGCCGCTCATACTTTTAATTATAAAATCTCAAATTGGAATTCTTTCATTGCAGTTAATAAACATTGCCGGAACAGTTTTAGAGCGTCCAATGATTTGTAAGCAGTTCACGAATCGCTATTCTCGTATCCTGGAACTGTTAAACAACGAGCTGACGATGGTTGAAGACCTATTTGATCGAGGATCCCAAGGAGCTATGAGTAACCTTCCTCCTCTGGCAGCTGGTTTACAATTTACGAGCATGCTGAGACAGCGAATCGATCTCCCAATTCAAGCTTTCAAATCTCTTCAGCATCCGTATGTCTTCTAAATTTCTGATTCGTCAATAACACTAAATTAATGTTGACTAAAAAATCTATTTTACAGGATAGTAGAAAGTGAAGAAGGCCAAAATATAATAGCACGATACGAGAGGCTCACAAAAATGTTAAATGATAAGGAGGAGTCTCTCTTTAATGATTGGGCCAAAATAGTTCCCAGATTTGTTGACAAAGGATTAAGTCGTTCTTTGCTGTCGAGAGATTTAGTTTCTGTTTTAAACTTGAATTTTGACCCTGATTTACTAGCAATTTTGAAGGAAGTTAATTATTTAAAACAGATGTCTCATATGGAAATTCCTCTAGTGGCATTAGAGGTATGTTACCTTTGACTTGAAGCAGGGTCAACTTCTTATTCAAGTAAGGCACAAGCGAGGCAATTTCATTTTCTGTGAAAAATGCAAGTCAAGATATTTATTTACATCAATTTCAGGTAGCAGAAACAGCAGAAACATTCAGAAACTATCGTACCTTGTTAGGAAGCACAGTGACTTCCTATAACAATATTCGCAAGACATCCCGCAGAGTTGAGTTCAAACTCATCGAGCTCGAGGTCGCCCGAGTCGATTCCCTCGTATCAAGAGGTGAGAAGGAGTTATGTTGGAAATCAGAAGGCCTCAGCGATTATATAACGGAATTAGGCTCCCTAGTGGAAAATGTCTGGAGGCGGGTAAAGTTAAGTCAGATCAATGTAGAAAAGATCAACGCTATATTTGAACCTTGGATGAAGACTCCTTTAATTGAAAGAAAAGATCGTCGAAAAGAATCTCTTTTATCTCTCGATGAAAGAATAGAAAAAGTCTCTAAGCGTTATAAAGAAATACAGAAAGCAGCTGAACAGATTCACTTGATTTTATCTGAGAATCAAGTATACTTCGAGATTTCTGATACAGAAAATGAAGCCTGGAAAGAGTATGTCCAATTTATTGATGATATGGTAATAGAGTCTCTTAGAAAAACTGTTGGTTGTAGTCTAAGTTACATGGTAGAAAATATGGATCCAGTGGGGCAAAAGGAACCATTGCTGGAGGCTTGTTTGGAACTCAGAGAACCTGATCTTTACTACGTTCCATCCCTGGAGCAGGATGATCCTGATGGTTTGGACCAATTGGTTTCTGGATTATTGACTGATATTATGGGAATGGCTAGTCTTGTACCAAGGCTTAAGCCTGGCAAAGGTTACGCTGATGAATTGGCAGAGGATGATGATATCAAGGCTATGAAAGCTGAGATACTAGTTGGGATGAATAAAGCAATTGATGAAGCCACTGAGTTCTGTGGAGTGTTCGAAGGTATATTGATTATTATCCAAGTAACACTGAGAATCTCTAATGATGATTTACTTTAGCTTCATTCCCTGTACATTAGGTGATTCTGAGGTCACAGTGTTAGCTGGATAGTCTGATGTCTTTTATAAATTTAACTAAGACCATTTTGGATTTACTTTTTCTTTCCTATTAGGATATGCATACTTATGGTTGGAGGATAGAGACATAGTGATGCAACAATTTCTGGAGTATAGTCGACAGCTGACTCTTGATGAGATGGAAATTATAGCAGCTTTGGATCCAAAATCTCCAGAGAAATGTCCACCTAAGATGGAAAACTTTCGGGAGCAGATTGATCTTTATGAAGGGCTATACCTTGAAATCGAAGAAATGGAACCGGCTAAGGTCTTTTGTGGGTGGTTTAGGGTGGACTTGCGTCCTTTTAAGCAGTCTTTGCTCAATACTGTCTGCAAGTGGTCAAGTATGTTCAAGAAGCATTTGGTTGAAAGGGTTACTAGTAGCTTGGCAGACCTTGGGAACTTCATAAGGTAAATTAACTTTACTAGAAGATTTGCTGATATCAGATTCAATTTGTTAGTTTTTGATGTTCAATTTTAGATTAGCGGATGAAGGACTACTGCAGCAGATACAACCAGGTGACTATGCAGGCCTGGTTAGTGTAATGGGATATCTAATGCAAGTGAAGGAAAGACAACCAACTACTGATGAGATGTTCCTGCCCCTGGAGGAAACAGTAGAACTTTTAAAATTTTATGATCAAGATATTCCTGAAGAAGTGAATGTCCTTCTGCAAGAATTACCAGAGCAGTGGGCTAATACAAAAAAATTGGCCCAGATGGTGAAGCAGCAAGTTGCACCCTTACAAGCTGGTCAGCTCGATATAAATATACTTATCTTAAAGTCTTCGGAGGTTTGATTCAAATATTAAAATTCTGTGATTGTTGTAGGTGAAGTCTCAAGAATCCGAGGACGTATATCAGCCTTTGACACCACCATAATCCAATATCGTGAAGCTTTTCGACGTTACGGTTTTTTCAAATTCAACTGTGAGAATCCTTACGAACAACTGGATGAAGCTGATAAAGAAATTTGCATGTTGGAACGTCAGATGAGAGATATTCAAGAATCAGCATCACTCTTCGAAGTTACTGTGCCAGAATTTAAGCAATTGAAACAATGCAGACGAGAATTGAAGATGTTGAAGCAACTCTGGGATTATGTGAATATCGTCAGAAGCAGTATTGAAGGTTGGAAGACGACTCCCTGGAGGAAGATAGATGTAGAGAACATGGACATTGAGTGCAAAAAGTTTGCTAAAGAAATTAGAGGTACTAGACGAGAAAATGTTTGGAAACAGAAATTTATTTTAGATACCTAATAATGTCTATTTTTCAGTTTCTTTGGATAAGGAAATGAGACCATGGGATACTTTTGTGTCCTTGGAATCTACTGTGAAGAACATGTTGACTTCTCTAAGAGCTGTAGGTGAGCTACAAAATCCTGCCATCAGAGAAAGGCATTGGAGACAGCTGATGAACAGTACTAAGGTATCCAAGAATTTAAAAAAACATCGCTATGTCCCCTGAATTATTCACTAAAAACATATATTCACTGGATGTATCATATATCATAACGTACTATATATATTATTTTCATATAATTAGTTTATTACAAGTCTGATATCGATCTCATCATAAAAAAGAGGTTGCCATTATATCGAAGTTTTTATGATTGGATTACTTTTGAGCCTAAAATGAAATTATTGAAGATAAAGATATTTTAAGATAAAATTTTTGTAACTTATAATAAGCAGAAATTGACAAAGGCCACATATATGTAGTCATTAGTTTTAGCTGCACTGCTGTAAATATGCTATCGATGTTCCAGAAATTGGGCAACATGACTCCAGAAATGACCGTAAGTTCACTGTAAATAACCGCACGATGTTTTAATTGTAGATATTTTTATATCAATGTTGTCTTTTCAATGACTTTATTCATCAGCACAAATAGTATTTCATAAAGCACGTATAGTTTTATAATAAGCTACTAAAATTGATGATTATTACATGCTAGCATATGTAATTTCATCGAATATTGTATTCATTATATTCATTATATTATTAATTCATTGTATGAATTGAACAATTTTTTAATAAATTATTTTTTAAGAAAATTCACAGCATTCTCATTTCACTAGTAAACACCCTTTAGTAGTTTTTGATCAAATTTTTCATTCAGAGCACATCATTTTTTATGAATATTCTTGTTTTCTGTATATGTTAAATAATTTAAATGAATTAGGTGCAATTCGTAATGGATGAATCAACAACTTTAGCGGATTTACTGGAGTTAAATTTACACGAGTGTGAAGAAGAAGTGAAGAATATTGTGGACAAGGCAGTAAAGGAAATGTCAATGGAAAAATATTTGAGGGAACTCAACGTAACTTGGTCAGGAATGGAATTTGAGAGAGAAACTCATACCAGAACAGGAGCCATATTACTCAGGGCTAGTGAAGAACTCATTGAAACTTTGGAAGAAAATCAGGTAATTCTTTTAATTTTAATACTTTTCAGATCGTAAATTCTTTACAAAAATAAAGAAATAATTCAGTTAAGAACCTTTGATCAAATATTGCATTATCACGTATATTATATATGGTTAATAAAGGCAAATATTTTAAAGGAAAATAACGAAAAGGAAAATTTAAAAAAAATCCAATAAACTGATAAAATAATTGAAAATTTCATATTTTTTGCATCATTCTATATTTTTATTAAAAAAGTTTGTAAAAATTAACAATCCGTTGGCAGAACGCATTCGTTACAATTATTTTTGATGTAACCAACTTTGCACTGGCAGCCAATGTAGCAATTCTATACAAAAAAAGGAAATTGATGTTATTAAATTATAACTAAATGCAGAATCATAATTCATTACGTAAAATTCAAGAGATGTTTTTTTATAATTTTGCATTTTGAATTGGACTTTTTGAAAAATTTAAATTGAAACTCACAGCTGTGCAAATTTGTGGTTGTGAATTTTGATTAGCGCACGTGATAGGGCAGGCAGTTCCACAAGTAACAAACTCTTCATTGGATTTGTTGCATGCATTTCGAAATATCCTTAATTGTTGTCCACCTGTAAAAAAATATGTTATAACTATTGCAAAGAATATCCAGCAATTATATTATTATAATGCTGGAAACGAACGGAATTAGTAAGATTATTATATGTAATTACTTATCAATTCTGCAACTGCAGCAAGTACGAAGAGGATAAAAAACTTTGTTGACATTTTGGCCTTGAAAACCGAGGAGCAAAAAATCATGTAATCTAAGAACGCTAAAACTTCCAAGATGCGACTATATGTCGAGACTTACAATACTGTTTTCGAGCTGAACTAAATTTGTCTTCACTCGACTAATTGTAAGATTGGATTCACTGTTCAAAATGGAAATTCCAAATGTCACATTTACTTGTAAAAAAAGGAGGTTTTATATTATTCAACAATCTCTAGTCGTGATATATTCCTTAGAATGAAAACAATTGTAACACTGAATAAACAATCTTCTCACGCAATTATCTGTAAACATATCAGTAAATGATTAATAATAACTGTTGAAAAGTACTGTTTTTAAATACTTGCATGTGTTGGAGCGATAATGACGTGTTACAGTGAAGACTGAAAGAACATGCAGACATGATATTTAGCGTAATAAAGTTATGAAATTGGGGAATCCAAAGAATTACGTAATTGTGTGATAAATGTGTCATACATTTATGAATAATTTATGGCTCTTTCAATATTGCTTGTTTTGAATAATTACAAAAATTTATATTCAAAGTGAACACCGCTATCATTTAAATACCATTTTTCTCAGTAGTAAATAGGCCAGGAGAGAAATAAGTATAGATAGAGACACAATTATAAATTATTTTAGAACAGAATAACGCAATGTTTATTTAAACTTATAAAGCATATTAAGTTCATACATCAGTAAGTTTTTAAATAACACTTCCAGAAATTTATCCAGATTATGAAAGATTAACTGGACCGCAGTCTACAGGTTTCACACACTTGCCATCTTTCTTTCTAAATATGAATCCATATTTGCAATCACATTTTTTTACGCACTTCTGTTAAAATAAAAAAATTCAATATCATTTAATACCTACAAAAGACATGTATATCGAGAACTGTGGAAATTGAATATTTAAACGTACTTTTTCGCAAGAGGGCCCGCCAGGGTTCATAGATAGACGATTTTCACATGTACGATCACAGTCAGATCCACACTCATTCCATACTTCATTTTCTCCGCAGGTGGGACCTAAGAACAAATCACATATTTCAGAATAAAAATATAAACCCTAATATTATTAATCGCGAAGTAACGGAATTAAAATGATTATACTATGTATAGTGAAATTATTTTTGAGAAGAAATAGTAATTTATTATGTGTATGTATTGTGTATAAGTCTTACCTGCTGATGCAGCCGCAACAATCACTAAGAGAAGGAGTACACGAAACATTTTAATGATTCTTTAAAGTTAAAAGTTCAACTAAGATACCTTGCGTGAAATGAACCTCTTTTTATAAGCATTTTTTGTTTTTATATCATGAAAGTCAAATTTTACTTGGTCACTTTTATCAGGGGAATATTTGCTTTTGAAAAATAATAAGGAAGTAATTCTCCCATTAATATTCGGTTAATTCAATTGTAAAAACAAAAATGTTTCAAAATTTCTTAATATTCCTTCATCTGAATTTGAACACCAGATATACATGCCCCAATATATTCCCTATTGTTTCTCAATATTTCGTTAAGATATTGTAATTACTCTAAAAATAATCCAAGGGAAATATAATTATTTGCACGCTTAGTAATTTGTGTCGTCACAACCGACTAAATGCCCTCTTTAACTGAATTTTTTGTTTTTGGATTAAATCTTCTTGGATGGGTAAAAAATAATTGTAGATATCTTTTCAGGAACAAACTGTAAAAAACTTTATTTATTTATAGAAAAATTTAATACATGAATTCGTAATTATGTACTAATTTTCTATGGGACAATCACTTTAAGGATTGGTTTATTTTTTACAATCTGCAGGCGAGATACATTTACCATTTCTACTTTCCTTTATGAATCCTGGATCACACTTGCAACCTGGTAAACATACCTGTTGAGATGGAATAAATCAATGTAAAATATGATTAAAAATAGTGAAAACGTACAAGACTAGAAATTTTAAATAAGTTTTTTCAAATAACTTACTGCAGGACAAAAAGGGGCTCTAGGTTTTTTGCTATTACAATCAGGTGTACAGTAAGATGTACACATGTTGTAAACTCCATGTGGTCCACAATCTCTAAGTTGTACAGGAATTCGTGGAGCTATAGAATGATTTAAAATAATAATTTTCTATCATAAAAATATATCGAATTAACTTTCTTAGGACTCGTTAAAAAATGAACTTTCGATGAAAAGAATTGCAAATAAGAATAATTAATTTACTTACTCGCTGATGCAACTACGACTATCAATAATAAAAAAAAAACGGGAGACATTGTAGTTCTTGTAAGATGCTTTACACCCAACTGCAATGGATCTGCATTCGTGAAGCGTTTTATTTCAGTTTTTGTGTAATTAAGGTTTTGGTGCAAATTTTCCTTAAGTATAAAAATACAACAAGGATAATTTCAATTTCAATCATTCGTCATTCAACAGGTGTTATCAGTATTTGTTCAAAAGATTGGAAAGCAGGAAAATGTGCCATTTTTGGAATTTTTTCAATTTAATAACGTCTCCGCAGAACCAAATTTCGCTTAAATAAAAATATCACAAAAATCACTGTATTTTAAAATAAACAAAAGTAGTGTACATTTTAGAAAAGTCGTTTCTTTACAGTTTTAGTTTCCATTGAGATTTTGGAATTGAAAAAGCCTTTTTTATGAAAACTAAATTTCCAAATAATAGTTTAGCTTGTTGCATTATTCTAATTATAAAAATCTTATATAGATTCAGAAGAATGATATATTATTTTTTGTAATTTTCTAGTTCTCTACATTTTGGATGGGTAAACGCAAAATTACAGAATAATATTCAGATAGAAATTGACAACATATTTATTTATAAATAGAAAATACAGTCTCGATGTAATACTATATTTTTCTATAATTCAGTTATTTTAAATAACTAAATTGAAGCTTTTTTGTTGTATTGTTTAATATTTACCACATTCACTAGGCAAAACACATTCCATACTGTTTCTTGATTTTCTTATACGGCCATCGATACATACGCAGCCAAGTCTACATACCTGAAAGAAAACAAACATAACAATTTCTCGTAAAATCATTAATTTTTAGTATTATCATACTTACTGCTGGACAAACGATATCAACTTCTTTATAACTATCACATGTAGCTGGACAACCTGATGCGCATGTTGACCAAGCTGCAAATGGTCCACAATCTCGAATTGGTTCAGGGCGACGAATTGGAGAACCTATAAAGAGAATGATAATTACACATTTTATAATATAAATTATCTCAGTTCATATTTCAAAAACTATTTTTCATAATAATAAAATTATACTTACTTGCAGATGCAACTCCTACGATGAGTAAAATAATAAAAATGGGAGACATTGTAGTAACTCTTTGAAGTTCTAACATGGACTGATATATTAATTAAAACAGTACGGCTTATATATACCTATTTGATCTTATCAATTTTTTTAATATTCATTTGTTTTGCTATTTTCATTTGAAGTGAAGAAAGAACCGTTAAGGATAAACTTGGATATGTGAATCCCGCATATCGCAGTAAGGATAAACATTAAACTTTATGTGAATCCCGCATATATCGCAGTGTTTACTTAGAATAGGCGGGGGGAATAAAAATAGAAGCGTGTATTATGTATTCAACAGTGTATTATGTTATCTTTTAAACGTCACTTGTTTGTTTATATCTTTTGTGTAAATTTTTAAATTTCACTAGCAACTATGATACGCGTGCTTTGCGTACGATTAATTTTTAATTTTTGTACTCCTTTTGTTGAAAAGATTCAGAGGAATCTAAACCATTTCAAATTAAAGTATTTTAAAATCTTTTAAAGGATTTTGAAAGTGTGCAAAATAATTCAGATCTTTTAATTAAAAAAATTTTTAAACTTGTAATTCCTTGTCCGAAATCTCAATAAGTTTCAAAAAATTCATTAAAGAAGAAATCCTATAAAATCCTACAAAGCCTAGTGAAATTCCTTTTCCTTTAAATTCCTTCTAATTAATTTTCTTCCTTCCTTAAATTTCGTAAAATCACATGATATTCCTGAAAATTACTTAAAATTCCTTAAAGTATATTTCCTTAGATCTTTTAAAATTATTCTATAATATATAAAATAATAATAACTCAAATTTATTATTATTGTTTATTATTATTAAATGAAAGTTTTCCTCTTCTTCTAAGAGAACCTTTTTGATTTTAGAGGTTGAAAAATATTTAAATGAAGATTCTTAATATTCAGTAAGATTAATATTCATAATAATCTTAGATGATTATTTTTGTACTCGTAATGAACAAAATTCTGCACAATCCTAATAACTATAAAAAATATTATGCATCCAAAATCTAAAAAAACTGCTCTATAATTATATAATTATTTAACTGAATTTTACTGATAAATCTAATAATGGATGTGTAATTAAAAAATTGCAGACAAATGCTAGGAGTATAAAGGTATTCTTTATTTATGATGCATGACCGCCAATACATTTGTGGAAAATAATACATTTTACTTTTTATTCCAATTGATATAATGTTTGTTTTATTTTAACTGAGGAGTTATATTGTACAATTTTTAGGCAAGACACATTTTCCTTTATTATTTTCATCTCTTACGTATCCCTTCTTGCATCTGCAGCCTTTTGAGCACAACTGTTGAATAAAAAAATTAAGTAATGTAAAAAACATGATTAAAATACATTTTGACGTTAAATATACCATTTTTCAAATACTTACTTTGATGCACTTGGGAGGTGGATTCATTTGATAATTAGAACAGGTTAATTGACAAACGTCTGTACACGTAGTCGAGGTCCATATAGCATTTGGTGGACATTGTGGAGTTGCTACAAAATAAATTTTATAATAAATATTCTCTTAAAGTAAATACCAAGCATTATTAAAATATGAAATAGGTATCGAATATATAACTTACCCGCTAATGCAGTTGCGCAAATCAATAAAACAATAAAAATTGGAGACATTTTAGTGTTATTTTTTTTTAGTTTTAGAACAGAAATTCAACTGATATGTCTCCTAGAGTGCATACGATCTTTTATACCCCGAATGTTTACACTTTCTCATTGTCATTAACATTTTCAATTTTTTTCCTCGTATTGTTAGGTATGACAACATGAAAGATAAAAGTAAAATTCCTTTGTTGTTGTTTTCGTCACCCAAAAACAATAAGGATAATGAAAAATAAAATCTGCTTGTGCAAAAAGTTTCATTTTCTATGTATTTTTTATTATATCACATCTTAAATGTACTACATTATTTTGCAATTTATCACGCAGAGAAAAATAGAAAAGCCTTGGAAAATTGTCATTCACTTTCCTCGATTTTTGGACAGTCACAGGGTAAAACACATTTGCGAGTTTTATCATCCTTCAAATATCCTGGAAGGCATTGGCAAACATTAGGCACACAAGCCTGTAAAAAAATAAGTAGAATATTCATTAATATGAAATTAGAAATGATAAACTTATTAAATTTTAAACTTACAGCAAGGCATTGTTGTGCCTTTTCAGCTCCGCTACAGGTAGATGGACAAAATACTCCACACTTAACTCTTATTTCATTTGGTCCTTTGCAATTTTGTTTTAGTGTATCACTTTTAATTAGCGATCCTATTAGTAATGATAAAGTATAAAAATTAAGGAATAATTTATTTAAAAAACAGGTCATTATAAAAACGCTCTAATACTTCAATTACCTGATAAAAACGTCGCTACTGATAGCAAAATAACACAAATGACAAACATTTTCGAATCTTACTTCACGAATAGTGAACTTAACTAACGCGCTTTTCCAAATGTAATGCGATTTTATACCAACTATTTCTTGTACTCGGATATAGGAAGGGGTAGGGGATTTTTCAGATTATTAAATTTTTTATGAAGATGTTTTATTAAACATAAACAAATAAGAAACTCTTAGATAGATATTTATTTATTTATTTTATTTATTTCCCCAAAAGGAACTCAGTTTACAAAAAATGTATTATTTCGTGCAATCTTTGGGTAAAACACAAGCATTAGAATTTTTTTCATCTTTCACGTATCCAGCGTTGCAATTACAGCCGATTTTGCATATCTGTTAAATTAAAGAACACGATTTTACAAAATAACGTATGAAAAGTGTAAGCTTTACTCTCTAAATCTGAATTAGTGAAACTGAAAGTGAATCTGAAAGTGAGCCACTAATTTACTTCAGTGAAAATTTTTACTAATTATTAGTTGTATTTCACTATTTAAATTCGCAGTTTTCAACTTTTCACTAAAGTCAATTAGTGACTCACTTTTCACTAATTCAGATTTAGAGACCAATTAATAAGAATATTAATACGAATTTATAATTATTTGTGACACTTTAACAACTATATGTAAATATATATTTTCTACGAACTTTTATAGCAGGACATGGACGAATTTTCCGATATTTATAATTAGCGCACGTTTTTGGACAAAGATCTTCACATCTGGCCGGTGTGGAATTCGGCACACAAAGTATAGCAGCATCTGAGATTAGATTGAAATTTAAGAATGTTTATTTAATTTTCAAGAAATAATTCGATGATACCAGAATTCAAAATTAACAGGTTGATTACATTCATTAAAGATAAAGTTTACATTTCTAAAATATTACTCGTACTTACTCGCAGATACAACTAAACCGATCAGTAAAATAAAAGTGATTGGAGACATTTTAGATGTTCTTTTAAGATCGCACAAACAATCAATTGAACTGTTTTTTTCGAATTGCATGTGCTTTTTATACAACTTTTTCTTTGTTTACATATCTTACAAATACACCTATAACACCATTCAGTGCAATGCGCACGTTCTTCTGTTTTTTCCTTATAGCATATAAATAAGTAACTTGGGGAAGTACCGCGCCAGTACGGGCTGGTATTGGCAGCCAGTACTGGTGCCTGTACTGGAATATATCTCGGATGATAACGATGTTCCGTACTGGGCTGCCAGTTCTGGCGCGGTACTCAAAGCCAGTATGGCGTGGTACTGCCCTATATACCTATTCACAACCGGCGCAGTACTGGCCGGTACTGGTGAAAAAATAAAAATAAATGTCTTAAAAAACAATTATTAATTAAGAATACGGTTTATACGTTTATGTATTATGGATATACTTATAAATAATTGATATTTGTAAATGTTAACGCACATATAATAAATAAAATTTCGCACGCAACGCGAAAGGAATCGAACGTGGGACCTACTGGACGCGAGTCCAGCTACCTAAGCATTACCCTAACTCTCGAGATGATGGTAACACATTTTTTCCAGGGTACACTCAACCATACATAAATATTAAATTATCTCAAAATAATTTAATTAAAAAAGGCTTTTGCATTCATAAATTACATTAATAATGTATATTTTTAGAAAACATAAAACCGTAGTATTGATTGATAGAATATGATATTTTATTAGTAGAAAAAAAAATTTTTTACGACAAAAAAAAGGCACAACAAAATTATTCGGTTGGCTCAACAAAATAATTTATTCGAACAGAAAAATCAGGCAATTCCTGAATTTATTACAAATTCTTTTCGTATAAACTTCTACCGTGTTGATACTTGTTAGAAACAGTGTTGGTTTTGCAGTACTGGTCCAGTACTGCCCCCGTAACGTCAATGCAACACTTAGCTAGCCAGCAAAGATCCAGTACTGGACCAGTACTGAAGAACCAGCACTGTTAGCCAAGTATTGGGCCAGTACTGGGTATAACTCTGGCACAGTACTGCGCCTTTACGGGCTAGCCAACTGTTGGATTGCCATTACAGGGGCAGTACTGCGCCCGTTGTTAATACTGGAGTAAACCAGAAATTTCCGACTGGGTATATTATTACATCAATGATGTACATAAGAATAAGGTTTTGTAGGTTCATTTCGAAAAGGTTGTCAAAAACCTTATGATTTTATTTAAACATTCAAAACAGTTTGGATACATTAATCAGTTTGAAGTTTTACATTTGCGATATATATTTTTTAATATCATTTGGCTGACAGGCAACGCATGCGGTTTACACATTTTCCGCCATTATCCCTGTCATTTGTCAATATGTATCCTCTCTTGCACACACAGCCTTGGACGCAATTCTATTGATACAAAAAAAAAACGAAATAAACATGATTAGGCTAAAAAATGTAAATTGGATTTTAAAAATATGTTCATCTGGTTATTGGGTATAAACCCTGAGGTATAAACTGCTTACCAGAGTGCATATGCCAGGTATTGGTTTTCTGCAAGTAGGTTGACATGCTGATCCACAATCTGCCCATACTTCATTTCTTCCACAACGTTTGCCATCTAAAATCGTAAAAATAATGAACCTTAGATAATTACCGCATTAATAAAAATCAATATTGCCAAAAAAGTTTGTATGATAATTTTTCAATGCGGGTATAGACAGGTCATATGATAGAGACTTAATTTGTTAATCAATGCTTGTTTGATAGCAATTAACAACTTAATTAATTCAAATTTAAGAGAACAAAAAAATATATATTCGAAAATATTATTCAGAAAAATATTTACCTGATGCGGATACGACTGCGACTGTGACGGTCAGTAACAAAATAAATAGCGGAGACATTTTAATAATAATTATTAAATGATTAAGCCACAATTTAAAAATTCTTAAATAAAGCGCCTTTTATATATTATCCACTCATCCAAAGTTTTGAATGAAAGGAGGAGCAATGGTTACTTTCCTTGTTAATTTAATCATATTTTTATAAATTCTTGTTTCGAATAATAACAAGGAAATTCATTCATTCTGTCAACATCAAATGAAAACGATCTAAAAATATGGAGAATTCAATGTGGAAAATATTTAAGTAACTTTGTAAAGGATAAATATATATGCAATCAATTTTAAAAAAATTTCTGCAATACTTCAAGAGATTTGACAGGATTTCAAGGGATTTAAACACATTATAAAGAATTTCAAAAGATTTCAAATTATTTCAAAGTTGAAAACCTTTATTTGACGCTTTAACGGTCATTATGTTTGTATAGAATAAAATACATATGTATTGACACTAAATTTTACAAAAATTCTGTTGAAATATTTCAACATTTAGTTTTCATTCTCAAATTAGGCCTCAACACTCTTCTGGAAGAACACACATGTTTAAAGTTTCGTGTCTTACGTATCCTGGCAAACAATCACATTTAGGAACGCAACTCTAAAAATCATAATGTTACATAGTTAATAATTGTCACTTTTAAGAATTTTATTATAACAAATGAGAATAAAATAATAAAACGAAGCTCACCATAATACATGCACGTGCTTCCCTTTGATCATTGCATGTTTTCGAGCAGGCACTTCCACATGAGTTAAAAACTGCATTGGGTCCACAATCCTGGCTTGGTGGACCCGAAGGTGGACTTTCAAATTCTATAATTGTGCAAAATACTTTCTGGTAGTTTCAATAATAATAACTTTCTTTTATTTTGAAATATTCGTTTGATTACTCTCTAAATCTGAATCAGCGGAATCAGTGGTTAAGTCGATAATTAATTAATTAATCGCTGATTCTGATTAAGAGAGTATGTTTAATACAATACAATATTATATTATAATCCAAATTAAAACTCACGGGCTGAAGCAACTGCCATAATAAATAGAATAACAAAAATGGGAGACATTTTGACGACTTTATGACACTTCAGGTTTAACTGAGATGCTCCTTGGTGTGAAACTTAGTTTTATATACTACTGATCTCTGAACTCCGTATGTTAATCATTCAGAGAATTTGATAATAACCATCATAATTTCTTCCCCTCTCTTCATAATGAATACATTGACACACAAACTGATATTGTTAAAAATTTTTGTTGGCCTTTTTTATTTCATCATTTATTGTGCAAATTATTCTTGGTAGACGGCGATAATTAGCAAATAAATGGTGTTAATCTCGTTAAAATGAGATAAATTTAACATTAAACATTTACAAAAAAATCGTAGCCGAAACTGAACTTAAATCAACTTACTAGTTTCGACTTTTCTTCATTCCTATTTTAGAAATTATGTATAATGATTGCAATTTTCTATTTACTAAACTATAAAAATGGCTCGTTTTAAGTTCTATATTTTTTCTGATTCAGGTTCAACTGCAAAATCTGATAACTTCAAAATTTATAGCCCACTTCTTGGAGGAAGTCTCAACATGGCAAAAGAAGTTAAGCGTTGCCGATCAAGTGACAACAGTTTGGTTTGAAGTTCAGCGAACTTGGATGCATTTAGAGAGCATTTTTATGTCTTCTGAAGATATAAGAAAACAGCTTCCAATCGATGCAGAGCGATTTGATAGAATAGATAAAGAATTTAAAGCAATGACAGAAGATATGTCAAAAACACCCAATGTTGTTGAAGCTACAAATCGTGAAGGTTTAGCCAGTGCTCTCGATATTTTGCAAAAGGAATTGGTCCTGTGTGAGAAAGCATTAGCGGAATATCTGGAAACCAAACGACTTGCCTTTCCGAGATTTTATTTTGTTTCCTCGAGTGATTTGCTCGATATTCTTTCCAACGGAACCCAACCTGCTGTGGTCGCTAAACATTTGACAAAACTTTTCGATTCCATGGCTAGATTAAAATTCATTGACACTAAAGAGGGTGCACACAAAAGAATTGAGGGTAAGTTAAAACCTATCATTAATTAAAATAAAGAAAAAAGGTTTACATAAAAATATCTAACTTTTGATATGACTACAAGAGTAATTACTAATTATGTATAACGAAGTACATCAGAGGTCACCTTACATCACTTTATGATGATAAAATCGTGTAATATACGTGTACGTGTAGAAACAACATATGACATAAGGAAATTATCTCCTAGCTATGTACTCATTTATAAGACGGGGAAATCCCTAAAGAAACAACTACAAAATTGAATAACTTCTCTTAGAATCTTCTCTTTAACAATTTTTAAAGTTAGAACTAAAATATGATAAATTCAAGGTTTTCAGAAATTATCATTCCAGACGCATGTGTTATTATATCCTTTTCAGTACGGCTTGCGGATATTTGAAAGAAACACGTGATATTTAAATGTTGATTCATCAAATTACTGTATTGACTATACATGATATGCTTATGCTAATCACAGTCATTTTAATCACCTTGCGAATTAATTAAGAAGATTAATAAAGCAGAAACTTTAACGAAAGGAGATGATTGAGCTTGCAAAAAAAAAGTAAACAAAGTAACTTATTTTTGGATATGAATCATTATGTAATGAGAGAAATTAAAAAAGTAGCAAAACATCTCACATCGTTAAGCAACGTTTATTTTCGTTATTTCCTGCATGTAATTACTATATACTATCTATATTTGCATGGTTGAAATTAATCAGGAGTATGGAATTTAAGATTATTAATGAACGAAGGGAATTAGTAAGATTATTATAATATTATGTAATATTATTGGAAAGTAAATCTCTAAAATCTATAGGAATGTATGCAAAGGATGGAGAATACGTCGAATTCACAAATTACGAAATGGTCTGTGACGGAGCAGTGGAAGTTTGGTTGAACAAACTTCAAATGGCAATGAGGGTCTCAATTCGTCATTATTTCAGTGATGCAGTAGTCTTATATGAAGAGAAACCTCGTGAGCAGTGGCTTTTTGATTACCCAGCTCAAGTATCATTGTGTGGCACTCAAATTTGGTGGACCACAGAAGTGACCGTTGCTTTTGGAAGATTTGAGGAAGGGTACGACAATGCTATAAAAGATTATCTAAAAAAGCAGATTTCCCAACTAAGTACCCTCATTTCTTTACTTCTTGGAGAATTAAGTAAGCAGGATCGTCAGAAGATCATGACAATTTGCACAATTGACGTTCACTCGAGAGATGTTGTGGCAAAATTGGTACAAGCCAAGGTGGAAACTGCTCAAGCTTTTCAGTGGCAAAGTCAGCTTCGACATAGATGGGATGAGAAAGAAAAGGACTGTTTTGCCAATATTTGTGATGCCCAGTTCAAGTATTCCCACGAGTATTTGGGAAATACACCCAGGTTAGTATCCATTTTTATTTCGAATTAGGAGTATTATAGAAAAATTAATAATACGCAAAACAAAATTTCTATTCTCATTTGAAATTGCACGCAGATTGGTCATAACACCCCTGACAGACAGGTGCTACATCACTCTAACACAATCTCTTCATCTTGTAATGGGAGGTGGACCAGCAGGACCTGCTGGGACGGGCAAAACGGAAACTACGAAAGATTTGGGCCGAGCTTTAGGAATCATGGTCTACGTTTTCAACTGTTCAGAGCAAATGGATTACAAATCTTGTGGAAATATCTACAAAGGCCTTGCCCAAACAGGAGCTTGGGGTTGTTTCGATGAGTTCAACAGAATATCAGTAGAGGTCTTATCTGTCGTAGCAGTTCAAGTAAAATCCGTTCAAGATGCAATCAGAGACAAGAAAATAAAGTTCAACTTCATGGGAGAAATAATAGCATTGGTCTCTTCAGTTGGTATATTTATTACTATGAATCCAGGTTACGCTGGAAGGACAGAGTTACCAGAAAATTTAAAAGCTCTTTTCCGACCTTGTGCGATGGTTGTTCCAGATTTTGAATTGATCTGCGAGATCATGTTGGTAGCTGAAGGTTTTCAGGAAGCCAAGATCCTAGCTAGGAAGTTTATAACTCTTTACACATTGTGCAAAGAACTGCTTTCAAAACAAGATCATTATGACTGGGGGTTGAGAGCTATCAAGTCAGTTTTGGTGGTAGCTGGAAGTTTGAAGAGAGGGGATCCTGGAAGACCAGAAGAAGAAGTGCTGATGAGAGCATTGAGGGACTTCAATATACCTAAAGTTGTGTCAGACGACTTGCCTGTATTTATGGGACTGATAGCTGATTTGTTTCCAGCTTTGGATGTTCCCAGGAAGAGAGACGTTGATTTTGAAAAGACTGTGAAGCAAGCAGCTGCAGATTTACTTCTACAACCTGAAGATGGTTTCATATTGAAAGTGGTTCAGCTGGAAGAGTTGTTGGAAGTCAGACATTCGGTTTTTATTGTTGGCTTGGCAGGATGTGGTAAGAAAGGCATTTCCAATTTTGGTTTCGAAAGCGTAAACAGTTTGTAAAAGGAATTAATTAATTTTAGGTAAAACTCAAGTTTGGAACACCCTCTTCAGGACTTATCAGAATATCAAAAGAAAGCCGATATACAACGACCTGAACCCTAAAGCTGTGACCAATGACGAACTGTTTGGAATTATTAATCCAGCCACTCGTGAATGGAAGGATGGTTTGTTTTCTGTGATAATGAGAGAGCAGGCCAATCTGGGAGGTGAGAATCCTAAATGGATCATACTTGATGGAGATATCGATCCAATGTGGATTGAGTCGCTCAATACAGTTATGGATGACAACAAAGTCTTAACTCTAGCTAGCAACGAAAGAATAGCTTTGACTCCAGTAATGAGATTACTCTTTGAAATATCGAATCTCAGAACTGCTACCCCTGCTACTGTTTCCAGAGCTGGAATCCTCTACATCAATCCTCAGGATCTAGGTTGGAATCCTTATGTCACCAGCTGGATTGAAAAAAGGACCTTATCGCATGAAAAATCGAACCTGGTGATTTTATTTGATAAATACATCCCTCAGTGTTTGGAGACTCTTAGAACAAGGTTCAAAAAGATTACACCTATCGCTGACATGGCTCACGTCGAAATGCTCTGTCATCTTCTGAACTGCTTATTGACAGATGAATTGACAGCAAATGATTTCACAAAGGATGACTATGAATTGTATTTTGTATTTGCAGCTGTCTGGGCTTTCGGATCTTCTATGTTCCAGGATCAGACAGTGGATTATAGGGTTGAGTTTACCAAATGGTGAGTTGAAAGTTCATTTGGAAAAATCTATAGAGATGATATAATTCTTCCGTTTTCAGGTGGGTTAATGAATTCAAGCAAATCAAATTCCCTGCTCAAGGAACAGTATTTGACTACTACATTGATCCTGAAACAAAAACCTTTGTGCCCTGGACCCAACGTCTTCCAAAGTTCGAATTGGACCCAGACATTCCACTACAAGCAATTCTTGTTTACACAGCCGAATCCATCAGGATCAGATACTTTCTGGATCTCCTTATGGCTGAAAAGCATCCTGTGATGTTGGTTGGTACAGCAGGTTGTGGGAAAACGGTTTTGGTTTCAGAGAAACTGCTTCAGCTTTCAGAAAACTACGCAATCGCGAATGTACCTTTCAATTTCTACACATCATCTGAAATGCTTCAAAAGATACTGGAGAAGCCACTAGAGAAGAAGGCTGGAAGGAATTATGGACCACCTGGTAACAAAACTCTAGTATACTTCATTGATGATATGAACATGCCAGAGGTGGATGCTTATGGAACAGTTCAACCTCATACTTTGATTAGACAGCATCTAGATTATGGACATTGGTATGATAGGACGAAGCTGACCTTGAAAGATATTCATAATTGTCAGTATGTGAGTTGTATGAACCCGACTGCTGGATCCTTTACTATTAATCCAAGGTTACAGAGACACTTTTCTGTCTTTGCTGTTAGCTTTCCAAATGCTGATTCTTTGACTACTATCTATGCTTCCATACTATCGCAGCATCTAGCAAATGTGGAACACAGGTATGTAAATAATCCCCACTGATTGACAATGTTTTAGTTGATCTATCTATTTATCTAATATATTTGTAATATTTTTTCAGGTTTCCGACTTGTATTACATCCTTATGCAACAACATTGTCCAAGCTTCTCTTCAACTTCACCATCGTTGTGCCCAAGTCTTCTTGCCAACAGCCATGAAGTTTCATTATATCTTCAACTTGAGGGACTTATCCAATTGTTTTCAGGGATTATTGTTCAGTGCGAATGAATGTTTACAAATCCCTTCTGACATTATCAGGCTGTGGTTGCATGAAACACATCGAGTCTATGGAGACAAATTGGTTGATGAGAAAGACATTGAGAGTTTCTACAAGTTCCAGATTGACATATTAAAGAAAAATGTTGAAGAGCTTGATGAGGGAACTGTATTGGAGAAGCCAAACATATATTGCCATTTTGCTGGTAAACTGCCGCTAGTAAATATTATATATTTAAATACCTCACGCATTAATAAACTATAAATATTATATTTCTGAATCAAGGTGGTGTTGGAGAACCAAAGTACATGCCTGTACACGACTGGGCGAGTCTTCACCGATTGCTCTCAGAAGCTTTGGTCAGCTACAATGATCTGGTAGCTGCTATGAATCTAGTTTTGTTTGAAGATGCTATGATGCACGTGTGTCGAATCAATAGGATCCTGGAATCTCCTAGAGGAAGTGCTTTACTAGTGGGTGTTGGGGGATCTGGAAAGCAAAGCCTCTCTCGTCTAGCAGCTTTTATCAGTTCATTGGAAGTCTTCCAAATCCAACTGAGGAAGGGTTACGGGGTTGCTGATTTCAAGCTGGAGTTGGCTTCTCTTTACTCCAAATCGGGCTTAAAAAATTTAGGAATTATGTTCCTAATGACTGACGCTCAGGTGCCGAATGAACAATTCTTGGTACTCATTAATGATATGTTAGCTTCTGGTGAAGTTCCTGATCTGTTTCCAGAAGACGAGGTGGAGAATATCATAGCTGGTATGCAGAATCAGTATTAATTAATACTAGAATCAGTTTTACAGATCTAAATGATTTTAGGTGTCCGCAATGAAGTTAAAGGGGCTGGAATACTGGATACGAGAGAAAACTGTTGGAAGTTCTTCATTGATAGAGTACGGCGTCAACTAAGGGTAGTTCTTTGTTTCTCCCCTGTTGGTTCCACTTTGAGGGTTCGATCCAGAAAATTTCCAGCTATCATAAATTGCACAGCTATCAATTGGTTCCACGAATGGCCTCAAGAAGCTCTGATGTCTGTGTCAAAAAGATTCTTGCAAGAGCTGAATGAGTTACCAGAAGGATATAGGTACGCAATGAATTATATTTTTATCATATTGAGAAATATTATCATACATGAATCATATCATCTTTAAATATAAATCTAAACCAACTTAGGGAGTCAGCTGCTAAATTTATGGCACATGCCCACACAACTGTTAACTCAGCTAGTCGTCAGTACTTGGCAAGTGAACGACGATATAATTACACGACTCCTAAGTCGTTTTTAGAACAAATTAGCTTGTATACAAAACTTTTAAAAACAAAAGCTAAAGAACTTCAAGGTCGAATTGAAAGATTGGAAAATGGATTGGCAAAATTGAGATCAACTGCGGCTCAAGTGGATGAGTTAAAACAGAAGTTGGCAGTTCAGGAAATTGAGTTACAACAAAAGAACGAGGCTGCTGATACATTGATTGCTATAGTAGGGGTGGAGACTGAAAAAGTATCAAAAGAAAAGGCTTTGGGTAAAATTCTTTAATTGTTGACTTAAAGTATAAATTAGTACTAATATTATACCAGCACTTCGGATAAAAAAAAATGGAGGTGTAATCTTTATTTAAATTTTCAGCCGACGAGGAAGAATCGAAAGTGGCGATAATTGCAGAGGAGGTCTCAAAGAAGCAAAAGGATTGTGAAGCTGATTTGTTGAAAGCAGAACCAGCTTTGTTAGCAGCGCAGGAAGCTTTAAATACGTTAAATAAAGCCAATCTGACGGAGCTAAAATCTTTTGGTTCACCACCAGGGGCTGTCACAAATGTTACAGCAGCTGTAATGGTTCTTTTAGCTCCAAGTGGAAAGGTACCGAAAGATAGGAGTTGGAAAGCAGCTAAGGTAAAAAAATATATTCATCATCAAAAGAATAGTTTCAATGATGGAAGTAATTTAATCAACAAGATATTCTTGTTTTGGTAGATCGTGATGGCAAAAGTTGACAGCTTCCTTGATGCTTTAATCAATTATGACAAGGAAAATATCCACCCTGAAGTCATCAAAGCTATACAACCTTATTTAAAAGACTCCGAGTTTGAACCTGAATTCGTAAGGTCAAAATCAGCTGCTGCAGCTGGATTATGTGCTTGGGTAATTAACATCATCAAGTTTTATGAAGTGTTTTGTGATGTTGAACCCAAACGAAAAGCCCTTGCTCAAGCAAATGCTGAGTTGGCAGCAGCTCAAGATAAGTTGAGTGTCATAAAGCGCAAAGTTGGTGTGAGTAAATTGTTTAATTACTTTTTCAAAAGAATAATTAGTATTGAAAATCAGATTGATGATTATTTTTTTTAGTCTTTGGAAGAACAACTGGCAAAGCTGACTGCAGATTTCGAACAAGCAACAGCTGAAAAGTTGAAGTGCCAGAAAGAAGCTGATGCTACGAATGCTACAATTGCACTTGCAAATCGATTAGTGGGTGGCTTAGCATCAGAAAATGTAAGATGGGCAGATTCTGTAGCAAAGTAAGTCTCTAGAATATTTAACTTTAGATCAGGAATACTATTGAAAATTTTAGTAACAATTATTTATTAAATTTGATGATCTAGTTTCATGCAACAAGGAGCAACATTACCAGGAGATGTCTTACTGATTACTGCCTTTATCTCCTACGTGGGTTGTTTCACAAAACAATTCCGATCAGACCTACTGATCAAACAGTGGCT